>VZSV01000015.1:8037286-8071671 GCA_013398735.1 Nothocercus julius
ATATATATATATTTACATATAAATTTTTATGCTCCCTAAGCACGACTAGGTTCAGGTCCAGGTCATGGAATACTACACTATGCTGTAAACGGTAACTATTGCACTAATACTTGTGGGAAAAGAATCACAGATTTACTCATTTATAGATAACATACCTGTAATTAGAGAAACCTTAAAAATATACCTGCAGTGGGGCTGTTAGTTCCCGCAGAAAGCACTGCTGCTGGCCTTGAAGCTTACATTGGCCAAATCCCACTGACAGCAGAGATCATGAGGTGAGCATGCAGTGGGGTAGGGAGCTGGGAGGTGAAGGCTTACTCTCAATTTGAGGGAGAAGCAGGGGAAAAAGAAAAATGAAAGAGGACCAGGGCGAGGTGGAAGGATATAGAACAAAACAGGGGTTCGGTGCTGTCACATGGGAATTCAGGTCTGCGTACATCGGAAGAGAGCTGAAAGAAGGCACGGGACCTCCAGAAGAGAATGAAAGCTGGTGCCTGCCCCACAAGGGTTCAAAAGGAACAAAGCAGGGAATGGAGCCATGAAAACTCTAATGATAAGAAAAATCAGAAACAGAAATTCATCCAGCAAAGAGAATTCCCCAGGGCATAGTCCAACTAAAAGGAGGGAACCCCTTTCGGCATCTTGCAGAGCTGGACACCAATACAAAAGCTTCGGATGGTGCCCCTGATTGATGAAGCATTTATTCTAGATTGTGGCACATATCATATAACCATCAACCTTGCCTGTAATCAACTCTAAGAAGAGCAAGGGAAACTGTGATTGGGAACATATTCCTCCAAATCCAGCAAGTGCTTCAAAGGGAAAGATACTACAACTACAAAAGCCAGACAGATGGGTGGATGGGTCTAGACAGCCTCCTTCTGTCCCAAAGCATTACTACAATAATGCATCCAACAGCAGGGGATTCCAGACAACAAATACAAGATATACTCACTCTGCCAGGTTATTTTTATTAACAACTTGTCGTATCTTTATAACAACACCAAAAACACACTTCCCCCTATACTTACCAGTATAGGGGGCCTAAAGCAAAGCTACAAATTCCTTATACAAAATGAAGCAGAAATCAAGCATCTAGGGAACAGGGTCTTGTTTCGAGGTGAATGAACTATACAAGCTTTGGCTTTTCTTTGCAGCAAGGGAACTGCTAGGATTATCTAAGCATTTAATCTAATAAACTTCCTCCTGTAACAGCAAACTTGGAATTAAGTGATGCCCTTGATTTCTCTTTCTGTGGAAGCTGCTGTTTTGTTCATGGATCTCTAGCTGGCTTGAGCAGATGGGAGTGTTTTGTGTACAATAGAGGCATATGGAGAACAAAGTATTTTTGGATCTGAACACATGAAATTGTCAGGAGCTGGACTCTCTGCCCTAGATGACCCTTCCCGATTCTAATTTTAAGGGCCATCATGTCACAGACAAGAATTTGGAAAAAAAAAAGAAAAAGAAAAAGAAAAAGAAAAAGAAAAAGAAAAAGAAAAAGAAAAAGAAAAAAAATAAAACAGTCAGTACAGGCTCTCAGGCACAGCTTATGTATGCAAATTTATCACCTTTTTGCTGATTTCATGCCATAATCATTCCATCTGAAAAGGGCAAACCAAATGTAATCTTCCAGCCAGCTACAACTCAACCATATTTGCTCTCTGAACATCTAAGGCAGACAGAATAAACTGGAGGTTGCAGTGGTTCCACTGTAAAATATGTGTTTGGAGACATCTGTACACAAGCTTTCTGATCAGATAATGAACCATTTCTGCAGACTGGACCGAGCAACTCACTCCAGCCTCACAGCAAACGTGATTGAATAAGTATATGGGTCATACATTAAATAATGGATCCACTCAGCCCAAGGTCAGCAGGAAACATAAGTAGCATCACACAAGACCTGTAGCAAATGCTTAGTTTTGAGCTTAATTTTTGCAGTCAGTCACTCTTGAAATCAGCCCTTGGCCCCACAGAGGTGATGGGCTAGTAACAAGTCAGGCAGTGTAGAATGGAAGATTTTCACAGCATTTCGGTCTGCTACAGTTTCAAGATTAGGGCTGAAACAGGACTGTTATGGGAGTCTCTTTGGTTACAGTTTGTCTTTGCAGTGGACAGAGGAGGGAGAGGAATGGGGAGAAAAGCCCATAAAACGTCTGCAAATACAGGAAAAATGGTGAAGAGAAATATTTCATAATAAATGTCTGAATTTGAAATTCAGAATGCCAGCCAGCGCAACAAGGAAAAGGATTTTCGGCTAGAAAACAGTATGATTTTCTGTGGGCAATGATGGCAAAATCACAAAGGTTTCCCCACAGACACCCAAATACTAGCTTACTGAAAATCTCAGCACACTGCAAACCAAGGGCTCCAAAATTTGCTGCAAATCCCACAGGTACGATGTGCAGCCTTTCAGATCTCAGCTGTGCATCAACACCTTCACTACTAGAGCTCAGTGCAGCTCTCTATCATTAGGAAAAACTCATCTAGGGGAAGACAACCATTCTTAGCAGCCAGCCCAGGACTGTGGAATGAACACACTGAGAATGAAGATCTTCATAAACATACACACACAGAATTACCTACAATTACTTACTAATGCTATAAAACAGTAAAGCCAGCAAACTGAACCCAGTTTTCTTTAGCCTTGCACTTTCTGTATCATTACATAAGTGTTCAGGTATCTGTACTTGAAAACCAAACATCCACTGCATATACTTGTATTCAAAGAAAGAGAACAAAGGATAGTGTCTACCAGAGTTACTTACCACACTGCTGAACACACCCTGGGAGGAGGTAGCTGCAGTTCCGTATGGTAGCATGTTATTCACACCAGGCTCCTGGGCTTTCCCATGTGGAATACGAGTCAAAAGTTCTCTGGAGACAAGTTAGGAGGGGTCTTCCCGCAGTCATCTACTAAGAGAAGTTCATTTTCAGTTGGTTCATAGGCACATGATTAATGTCCAAAATCCTGGTCATTAAAACTATGGCAGTCACTCTGTTAACAAGTCGCTTATGCCTGTTGGGGTACCAATATGAACCCCACTATGCCACTCTTCATACCATTTCCCATTGGCAAGTTTTGCAGCTAAATCAGTGAATTTACTCCAGTCACAAAGCTTCAAAGTCTATCTGCAGTAACACAGACCATGTGAAAAGATTGGCTTTGTATTTCCCCCCTCCTCCTTCCAAAAATTCATCAGACTAAGAACATTTCTGGGCAACCAACACTGAAGTTTATTCCAGACATGAGTTTAATTTCTGTCGTACATGAAATAAATTCCCATCTAAAGCTGACCTGGTAGCATCCAGCTTATTTGGAGCTGAATAAGCAAAACAACCTTTTGCTTGCTACCTATTAGGCTGGTGACACTGATTTCCCCTGACTGCAATGGTTGCAGATCTTTATGCATAGAAAAGGGAGAATTCAAAGTATATAGTTTGTTCAGGGAGCTGCTCATGCCGTAGAAAGTAGAGATTCAGAATTATTTTCCTCTTTCAGATGTGCATTATTGGCTAGTCCTGCACTAAGACCCTTGTTCCTAGCTGTCTACAGTTATTCACATTTTCTCAAGACACATTATCTGTGGGAGACAGATATGGATAATTAAGTCAGAGGGACCCACTAGGACTTGTGGAGGCAGCATTTGAGATACCAGCAGAAGGAGAGAATGTTGTGACTTTTTTTTTTTTTTTTTCTCCTCATGTTCAGAAGTCTGCTTCTTTTAGCATCAAGTCTTTGGTCCATTTGCTACTGTCACAGTTATTAAGGTCATTAGCTCCAAAGATGCAGATGGCACAAGTGGCTTGAAACGCAGTTCTAAAATATGGGCTTGACTATGAACTGCCCCCATCCAAAACCCCAGAATGTCCAAGAGACATTTCCCTCCCAGCCCTCCGGCGTGACTGGACTCTGTAAGGCATCACTGCTGCAGAAATAGGAGCAGATCAGCCGAGCAAGTTTGGCTCGTTTGGTAGCGTTCATACCTCCAAGACAAGAGGCTTGTCAATCTAGCTTGACAATCAAGTGAGGCGCTTGAGGCAGTAATATCAGAACAACTGTCCTCCAAATGGAGAACCTAAGGACTTTAAGTTAAAGGATACAAAGGAAAGAAAAGATATGATGGGAGTGTCAGAGGTAGCCCCTCAGAGCTGCCAAATAATGTTGCACTGAAGGGAAGGTCTTAGTACCTGAAGTAAGTATTAGATACTGGAAAACACATCAGACTCCCTCCATTTCTTGTCTCTTAATAAGGGACTTCAAAGTTCATCAGAATTAGAAAGGTAGCATCACTAAACTTGATAACAACTATTAATTTGGGCCAGGGCAGTGAAATTGGTTTATGATATTCTGCTGTTCAGACACAGTCTGTCTCTGTACTTAAAAAAAAAGTGCCAGTTCATTTATGGGCATGGAGCTTTTTTTATCCCTCTCCTGATAGCTGGCTCATCCTCTCCTCCTTTCAATTCGCTGGATCACTTTCTTCTGTGACATTCAGCAGAAAAGGGACAAGCAGATGGCCCTGGGAGTCTATTGGTCACACAAGGAGAAGAGAAACTGCCTTTAATTGTGCAGGAGAGCAGCTGGGATGTCTGACGTAGACCTCAGCAGCCAGCCTTGTCCTGTGTTGCTCAGGAGAGCTGTAAGACACAAAGTTGTGAGGTAGATATCATTCCTGTAGTGCTGGGGGACTAGCTTCAATTACAGAAGATAGCCAGCCTATATAAAATCTGTAGTGTTTATAGCACTTAGATGTTAGAGAGAGGAACCAAGAACACCAGCGTAGAAACAGAGGAGACTCCATGCACGTTCCTGCAATGTTCACATCCTCTCAAAGGGAGCCGCTCCTGCCAGTTCATTTGAGCTTCACTTTATGTTAGTGTTCATGCAGAACACAATATGCCTTCTGTGGGCTGCCTGTCTCATCAAGCCTTCTCCTTTCACAAATGCCAAAAGGACCCATAGGTAGTCACAATATGGGAAAGTTGACTTTGGTGCTTTTTCTCTCTTAATCTTCCACAACAGTCCATTTGCAGATACCTGCTGTCTTTGACATCTGCAGCTGAACACTGCTTCTCCAGCCCAAGGTTTGGACCAGCGGTCTTGGCACTTCACACAGAGCTGCCAATTGTTATGAAGGTGCAAGGAGTAATGACGGGTAGCTGCTCACCACAGGAGATGGCTCTAAGCTACGTAGCTTAAAATAACAGTAGCTCCTTGGGAGCTGCTAAGAAGGTTTGCTGTAGATTAGGAGTATAAACCTGGACATGGCTCACTTTTGAGGCCATTTCAGCAATACTGTCCAGTTCTCAACACTTTGGACCTGCTCTGAGCACTCTCTGACTTCATTTCTCCACTCTTCCCTCACACTGTGCAGGATTACAGGGTGAACATCTTTTTGCGACAGCAGTGGAATGACCCACGGCTGGCGTACAATGAATACCCAGATGACTCCCTGGATCTGGACCCCTCCATGCTGGACTCCATCTGGAAACCCGATTTGTTCTTCGCTAATGAGAAAGGGGCCCATTTCCATGAGATCACTACAGACAACAAGCTCCTCAGGATCTCCAGAAATGGCAATGTCCTCTACAGCATCAGGTGAGATGACTGAATGGGGTCCCAAAAATGCAGGGAAGGGCAGAGCTAAACACCCACTGTTCAAACCGAAAGGGAGAAACTGGAAACACCAAATTTACCTTTGGATAAAAGGAATTGAGAATTTTTTAAAAGGGAGGGCATCCGATTCATAGTCATAGAAATGTGGTGGGAAGGGATCTTTAGAAATCTCCCATTCAACATCTTGCTCAAAACATGATTATTGCCAAGACTAGATCAGGTTGGCTGCTTTGTCTGGTCAAGCCTTGAAGCCTCCCATGGATGGATACGCAAAAGCCTTTGTGGCTTGTGCCAATGTTGCATCATCCTTCTGGGGCAAATTCCTTCACAGAAAAATTACTGAGAAATGAAGCATTCTCATTTTCTTGATCATGTTGTTTCAGATTTTTACGTTAAGTATGCCTTACCAAGGAAAAAGAAAGGAAAGATCATTAACAGCTCCTCCTCCTCTAGACCCCAGCAGGCTAGTGTGCCATGGTGAGGTTTTCTGAGAGAGTTCACCAAAATCACCAATATCCAAAAAAGTTTGACATTCCCCTGTGCTATCTTCTCTCTTCAGGATCACACTGACTCTGGCCTGCCCTATGGACTTGAAGAACTTCCCCATGGATGTACAGACATGCATCATGCAGTTAGAAAGCTGTGAGTCCTGTGCATGTCTCCCTTTTGGAAAGGAGACAGTATGTTTTCTCTTTCTCCCCTGCCATTTCCCTTCCTGGATACAAACCCATCCTGGTTCATCCTTCACTGGACTGTTCCATTAGAGGAAGGTATGATGCACAGCCAGGAGAGACTTGCTCTATGGGGTGTGCTTGGGGCCGCTCTCTCACAGCCCTTCATCTCTCATTCTTCTCTGCTAGCCTCCCTTCCACCACCACCTGCATTTACCTCAGAGGCCAATGGGGGCAATAATGGTTCCTGCTGGAGACAGAAATCTCTTGGAAAGGATGAGGGTAAATTAAGTTTAGAAGCCCACAGAGCAGGAACAGCAGGTGCAAGCTGCCTCAAGTGAGTGTCATTAGAGTCCCTTTTTTGTCTCCATATGTTCTTTGTTCTGCCTACCATCCCAAAAGCACTTGCTTGGGGTTTTCCATTTATTTACCACATATGACATTTCCTAGAGAAGCCAAACCTCCGCAGATCCCATGAGAGGAGCCTTGGTTTGCTTCCATTTACATGGGCCTTTTGCTTTAAAGGAGAAAGGTGAAAGTTCTTTTAGTTGCAAATAGGATTTTTTTTTCTCTATATGAACATCTGCCCTCTTGAACAAGTTGCTTATCCCAAAGGAGTGAAAACCAATAAATAACCTTGTTGAGAGAAAGAGGTCAAATTTAAAAAAATAATAGCCAGCTCAATGAACAGAATTCAAGAAAAAAAAGTGATTTATCACAGACAGCTCTTTGCACACTATCACAGCTCCAGTGCAAGTCATTACCCTAGCTTTTACCACATGCATAAGCAGTTCTGCCTCAACCCCAAATCCTACTTGCTACAGCATTGCCAAGGAAAGCCAGGTTGTGCCCCCGCCCAAGCATAGCTCTCTTCTATAAACCCAATGGATTGGATCCTTTCCAATCCATATTTAATATGCATTCCATGTGCCATTTTTTCCCTTCTGTCAACAGTTGGTTACACAATGAATGATCTCATATTTGAGTGGCAAGAAAAAGGAGCTGTGCAGGTTGCTGATGGACTAACATTGCCTCAGTTTATCCTCAAAGAAGAGAAAGACTTGAGATACTGCACAAAGCACTACAACACAGGTCAGTGCTGTTTCCCCCTTAGCCCCTGGGGTCATCTGAGCAGGAATTCAGGATCATGAATTTGCCAAAGGTCTTTTAGCATACACGATGGCACTCTAGTTATAAAAGCCTTGTCCTAGATATCTAGGGACAACACATATACATATTTATTTGTGTGCAAATATATATGTATATATGTGTGTGTGTATATATCCACACACACACACACACACACACGTGGCCAGTAAATATATGTGCATATATAGCCAGTAAAGAGCTGATAGACACAAATGCATGGAACCCTCTTGTCCTTAGTAATATCTGCATTTGTTCAAGGGTGTTTGGTTTGGACCTTCTTTCCCAACATACTCTGACTTTGATGCAAGGGAGCAGCTGACTTAAGTGACAAATGACATTCTGATGAGCTTCCTTTGCTATGTTCATGTCCTGCATACATATTTCATAACTGGGTTGACAGTTATTTATTGCTTAATTTTTGTTCTGTCTAACATGACTCTGGTTCTAGGCTGTAAGAGGAAAGTCCCCAGACAACCAGAGGGGAAAAACAGGAGGTTTACTGTGTCTTACCAGTAACTTTCCATGTATCCCTCCACCCTTCTCAGGCAAGTTCACCTGTATAGAAGCTCGTTTCCACCTGGAGCGACAGATGGGCTACTACTTGATCCAGATGTATATCCCCAGTCTCCTCATTGTCATTCTGTCCTGGATCTCCTTCTGGATCAACATGGATGCTGCACCTGCTCGTGTTGGCCTGGGCATCACCACAGTGCTCACTATGACCACGCAGAGCTCTGGTTCCCGAGCATCACTGCCCAAGGTACAGAACATGCTTGTCTTCACAAATGGGGCAAACTGCGCACTCCCTAGAGACTGCACACACGTAGGGCACCGTACAGATCCTCCAGGAAACCAGCTCAAAACAAGGTGCATTCTGCTGCCATTGCCCTATTCCCATTTAAGGGCAAGCAGAACAAATTCTAGTCTCATCCTACAAAAATTTTAGCAGAGCTTCCTTGACTAGTTGTAGAACTTCCCCTAAGATCCAGCATTCACCCCAAGATCCAGCACAGCTCCCAGCAGGCAGAAGCTGTGCACCTTACAAGAACCTGCAACAGACATGTGTGCACAAGCACTCTACATTCTAGCATTTATTCACCTGCTGACTGTGCTTTTATAAGAATACTGAACGTCCCAGTTATAGAAGACTTCTGGTGTAGTTAGTTTGAACTACTGTTTACCTTCTGTTCAAACCATCACAACTGGATCAACTTAAAACTCTGGAATTATTACTACTGAAGAGCCCAGGAGCAGTTTCAGTGGCATGATAACACAATCCTGTTAAATGAGTTAGATTTTCTAACCAGCTCCTTCTGGAGAGCTTGGGAATAACATGAAAAATGGCAAGCAAAAAGGCATTTGGGTGAATAATCCCATCCCAGTCTCTCACTCTCACTCCCAGGTGTCCTACGTGAAGGCCATAGACATCTGGATGGCTGTGTGCTTGCTGTTTGTGTTCTCTGCACTTCTAGAGTATGCTGCTGTCAACTTCGTGTCCCGACAGCACAAAGAGCTGCTCAGGTTCAGAAGGAAGAGGAGGCATCATAAGGTAATACACAAGGTAGAAAGGGCATAACTGGAATCTGTTCTGGCAGGTCAGGACTTCACTGCATGGTCAGCTGGACCAAGCCACTGGCTTCCAGAGAACTCCTTGGCATATGTTCAGATAGTAAGGGGGTCCATACATCAGTGGGCTAACTCAATGGGTTGTGGGTTCTCTTCTAACAGTCAATTGATCCCAGAGGTCTCATGAAACTTTTTTTGTTAGGCCATCTAAAACGAAAGTTTGGGTTTTTTTCTCATCAAAACAATTTCCGTACACAGAGGTGCTCTGAGTTAAGTTTTTGTATTCAGTAAAAACAATGAGGGCTGGGTGAGAGGCAAGCAGGGAGGTGTGAGGGATAACTATCAGCAAGTGGTATCCCCCAACAAGTCAGGTTACATTAGTCTGAAGGTAAGTGAAACCAGATTTGTTTCTGTCATCTCCATGTTCAAAAGCATCTGCTGCTCAGACAAGCTGCAAATTTCCTATTGGAATGAAAAGAGCATTCTTCACAGCCTTAGCCTTGCTCCATGCCTCCATGCTCATTTACCATGACTGACACCAGCCTGAGCATGCACAACATTACGTAGACCTACATCCCCTGCAGCTTCGACTTTACTAGTTTTTAAGTCAAGGTATAGACAGCAAAGATCTCATTTCACAGGATGTACTAGGGAGAAACCTAAAGATGACTGGGATCGACTAACTAGCTAACTAACTAGCTAGCAGAATGAGGCAGGCTTTTTTTTTTTTTTAACATCAGGCCTGAAACATCATCCTCAAACAGCATCCAAAAACGGTGATTTTGTTCAGGAAACACACGTCAGCAGAGCCCTTAGGAGACTACCAAAGCTGGAATTTTTCTGCCTAAAATATTCTTAAGATCCCCAGCAATTCATCCTGTCTAGAGACTATCTGTTGCAGTGCTTCACAATCCTAGTCTTTAAAAGAGTCTTTCCCTGCATCTAACGTGTAACAGAGTAGTCCACAGTGTGTTCCATCGTTCCAGGAGGCAGCACGCTCTTAGGAACAGGGTATCAGCAGGAGCTCATTCCCTTTTCTAAGATCGTTCATTGTCTCTCCTTGCTTCAGTTGTCCCATCTGAAAAATAGGGGATTATCATGCATTTGTCCCAGGCCACCCAAGGGTAAGGTTGAAGTGTATTGCACAAATTTAAGGAAAATAAGTAGCAGATGGGATGATTAGCAAGCATTAATTTTGTCAGTCCTGGGCAAGACCCTGCCATTTCAAAAATCAGCTGAGGGCATTCTAGTTCAGAAGATGTGGCCTGTTTAATAGAGGCAAAGATAAAACCACCTACCATGGGTGCTTCATAGCACTTTTATCTCTTAATCGAGATTCAATCTTCCTTTCTAGATCCGTGCCATTGGCTGCAGATCACTCTGGACTACTGTTGATAAAATAAGAAAAAAAAAAAAAAAAAAGAGTAGTTTAGTGATGAGTTTAACATATGTTTGCCGGAGATGTTCCATCGAACACGAGGCTGTTATGACAATCCCTGCCTAATCTCACAATAGTTTTATTTGGAACAAAGCATAAACAAAAACACCTGCAAATGCAAAATGAACAAGGTTTGCAGACTCAGCAGAAAACTAGTTGCTGACTGCAAATACACAAATGGCCTAGCACAGCCGCCAGAGAAGGTAATTGCTGTGTCCCAATGTCCTGACATGTCTGGGTTGCTCTGCCTGGTGCAGGCATGACATGCCAGACTAAAAACAAGTGAGATGTTGTAGCAATCCATGCTGATAGAAGGCAGCTGGGAAGAGGACCAGGCCCACATTTAGTTGGGGTGTCCAAAGCAAAATCTACCAACTATTCTTCACTATCTACTCACTATTCCTACAACTATTCCTCCAGTCCCCAGGAAAATGTGCCACAATCTTGCATTAACACAAGTGAATCTGGACACATCAGTTTCTCACTTTCCTCAGGGTTAGACACAAGGTGCTAGATCATTCTTGTCATAAAGTCTGTCTTCTCCCTAAAAAGAGAAAATCAAATAACTAAATAGCCAGGTTTCAACTGGCCCTTTCCATTTCTCAGACACCTCTTACCTCCTTCCCTCTGGAAGGATGGGAAAGACTAGATTAGAAGACTTCACTAAGAAGTACTCTCTGAACCCATTATTCTACTCTTATTTACTGGAGCAGATTCAGCTCCTGGTTTGGGAAGCTGTAGGAACTCTGAGGGCTAGGAAGATATTGCTCCTTTGAGACATGTGTGACTGCTTTGTATGACATCTTCAGCAGACCCACCTGGAATTTGCTTGGAGACCCAGCCCAAGCACAGAGCGCGGTCTGGCTGTTGACTTGTACTTTTTGCGATTCTCCCTTGATATCTCATCATTAATAAGGTGCTGTTAGCTGCTCTATCACAGATACATCACTCAGGTAACAAATCAGCCACAGAAAACAGTCAGTGGTCCCTCAACAAAGAGAAAAGAAAGGCAATTCAGTGAATTAGAGAATCAAAAGACTCAAGCTCAATCATTTGCATTTTAGTACATGTACATCCATGCAACCAGGGAGCAGCTGAGGTAACTCTCACGTGAATACAGACGGCATTATTAAGAGAAGAGCTATAAGGTTTTACTATCTCAGAGAGTCAGGCCTTTGCAGCAGGTGCGCACCTGACTAGCTGCATGAAAAACTCGAGTTAGGGATGAGGGTTTGGTTCAGGGATGAGAGGCCTTTGCAGGACTCCCCCCGCCGCTGCTGGTCCCGCCACCCTCCAGGCTGAGCCCTGGTGCGCAGCAGCGCGCGGGGCCACAGCGCTCAGGCTCCATCCCATGCCACCTGGGGCAAGCGCAGAGAGCTCAGGGGCTGAGCCAGGGGCTCTCCTAGCCCTCCTGGAGCTTCCTGGGGCTGTTTCAGCTTGCTCCAACATGCCAGCATGCTCTTCCCCTGCTTCACTGCCCCAGGGCATCCATTCCACGCAGCTGCCTGCTCCATACAGGGGCCATCCAGAAAAGACACTCTGCACAGAAGGCCAAAAGGGGCAGCAGGGCAGGCTGGGCATGCAGGTGGGTGCTGTTAGATCAGCACCAAGGAACAGAGAGCAGATCAGCACCACACAGCTAATTAATGCCATTGCTCTAACAATTAGCCTGAGCAGCCTGTAGTCAAGAGATAGTTTTCTAATCCTGACTCTGCAACTGACTGGTTGTAGTATCTGGGCCAAACCTGCTTTATCCTGTCATTACATCCCCACATTCAATAAAATAAGGCTAAATGACTCCAAGAAGCCCCCAGGTCCTCCACCAAAATACAGCAATAACATTTGCCTTTAGGGAGGCAAATAAAGAATTTCTCCTGTTTGATAACTGCAATTAGCACAGATACCTGTGTCTCAGCCCGGGCACAGAAGGGCCAGTTCTGTTCCTCACGTAGCAGGGGGGTCCCCTTTGGCGAGGGGAGCCGAGCTGCTTGCACGCTGCCTGCAGAGGTCTTTCGCTGGAGAGCTCTTGACGCCTGCGCAGCCATGTAACTCTGTAGGAAGTCTCCTGCTGCAGCTTCAACTACGTGAGTTACATGGAGCCCCTTCCTTCTGGGCAAGCTAAGAAACACACAGGCAAAGCAAAGAAGGTGATGATAGGAGCTGGGGGGAGGGAGAGGCAGAGGCAAAACAGGGGATGCTTTTGGAAAAATAAATAAATAAATAAATGCAGTACCATAAACCATTCAAGTATATCAAAGACGCCAACAGGGTGGAAGTTGGTGCTGTTCTCCATGGGTGCCTGGATCCCCTGATTTGCATCTGTTCACCACACAGCTAGCACCCCTCTATAAGGCTGATCTCCTGGGAGCAGAGGGTTTGTCTGACAGAGCAAAGGCTGGGCATGAGCGAGGTGTCTCCCTGGGGAGCAGGAAGCTGGCAGTGGAGAGCCTTATAGCAAGGGTGCATTGCCTATATCTCATTTTAAGTAGAGCCCCATGCTGAATCTGTTTCAGGAGGACGAGGCTGGCGAAGGCAGGTTCAACTTCACTGCCTACGGCATGGGGCCGGCCTGTCTCCAAGCCAAGGACGGCATCTCCATCAAGGGCGCCAACAACAACAACACGGCCAACCCCGTCCCGCCACCGTCGCGCTCCCCTGAGGAGATGAGGAAGCTCTTCATCCAGCGAGCCAAGAAGATCGACAAGATCTCACGCATTGGCTTCCCCATGGCCTTCCTCATCTTCAACATTTTCTACTGGATCATCTACAAGATCGTGCGCAGAGAGGATGTCCACAACCAGTGAGGGAAGGGGAGCGCGTGGGAGGGAGAGCGCAGTCCTTTATATATGTGCAATAGCAATGCAGCAATGCATGAATTTAAGAATGTGGCAATATCTACTAAAAAAGGGGGGGGATGGGAGGGACTTTTAATCATATGAACTGAGGATATTTGGAACAGGGAGGAGAAAAGCAGCTCTTGATCTGGGGGATTGCAGGGTGGGGGTTAGTTTTACAGCATAGGAAGGTTTGGATTGCTCCAGCTGCAATCCAAGCAGTGTAATATATTAATATATATTCATGCTTAATTATAATGCAAAGAGAAAAATACAAAAACACCTTTTTTTTAGCCTATTAACAGCTTAGACTCTAAAGTCACTGGAATGATTCATAATTCCATGTGCAGAAGCAACTGCAATTATGCTTTATCTGACTTTTGCTATAGAAAGGCCATACCAGTCAAGCACGTGGGGGGAAACAAACCCCTAACAAAAGAAAAAAAAGCAAGAAAAATCATTCTATGCTTCTCTAGATTTTGCACTTTAAAAACTGGATAGATGGGGAAACTTAAGAAAGAGGCTGTAGGTTGTTGTTTATTTAAAATATTTACTTTTTTTTTAGTCTCAGTTTTGCTGATCAAACACTTTGTGACTTTTGGATAGAGGAACACAAATGTGTTCTCTCTCTCACCCCCATCAGAGAGCATCCAATGAGAAACCTGAGAAGGACATCAGGGCCTCGATTGGAAATCGCAGGTACCTTCTGTCCTTGTAAATGACCCTTTATAGGGTTAGAGTCCCAGGAGTCAGAACTACTATTCAGACCACTAGAAGTGATGAAGGATTTTTAAGACAGCCCTCTTTTTCCAACCTCTTCTGCCATGTTTGTTTACAATGTGGGGATGGGAGTACAGGATGAGTTTAAAGTATAAGCTATATTTAAAAAACAGAATCTAGGCTGCGACAGGAACGGGCAGGCGGCAATAGTCTCAGCCGGGGAGGGGAGGGGGGAAGGCAGCCAGTGTACAGAGAGAGCGGCTGTTATTTTCAGACATTTCATAGCAGTTATATTAGTAGCAAAGCTGGGCCAGGGGACCCAAAACTCTATTTTTGTAACTATTTTGGTGCTGCATTTAGCTTTAACATGTTCGGGGAGATGAAGCGGGCCGCTTTGCCCTGTTCTGCCATGCAGCGGAGTGCCGGGGAGGCTGGCGCCGCTTCCCAAGGGAGGGAGGGTGGGAGGGACGGGAGACAGGGACTCTGGAGGAGCGGGCGAGGGGCTGTCCCTTCAGGCAGGTGGCAGCTGCCCGAGCATCTCCACAGGCTCAGGACAGGCCTGGGGCTCTATGTCAGGCCTTGTTTGCAAGCTGGACTGCAGCACCTGCATTATTTCAGTCTTAGTCATTTGCACTTTAGTGAGCAGGGTGGAAACAAGTGGAAGGGAAGAGACAATCGGTTTGCACAGAAGCACTTGGGATCAGGTCTGGAATAGGCACTAAATGAAGGCAGCAAGTAGCAGCTTCCACTCTCTTTCCTACACTCACCCCCACCCTGTGCTTCGGATCAGGCAGCTGCAGAGCCGAGAGGCAGATCTGATGGTTTTCCAAGGCGTAGCCAGGCTCCTGATTCCAGGAGCTGCAGCCCCTGTTGCAGCTGGAGGCAGCTCAGAGCTGAGTCCCACACCCTAGATCAGCAGAGGGATGGAGCCAGAAGACTCAGGTCAGGCCTGACTCTGGTCAGCTCCATCTAAACCTGTGACGGGAACTGGGGATTGACTCTCAGCTGCCAGCGTCTCAACCAGCACAGCAAGGGGCAGCTACTGAAGAGGGAGGTGGAGTGCAGGGACTTGCAAGCTGCCGTAACACGGCGTCCGTGTCCAGAGCAGGGAGGGAAGGAGGCCCAAAGAAAGCACTTTGCCTCCCACCTTGCGTTGGGCAAAGGGACACCCAACACCAAGTTCAGCACCTTTCACCAGCACTAAATACACTTTATTTAAAAAAAAAAAATTCAACATATAAGAACAAGGAAAAAAGAACTAGGGGAAAAAAAAGTGGTATTCACTGCACGGATGAGGGCAAATGGCAGTATTTCCTCATGCCTGGGCAAAGGCTTGCTAGCTTTCGGACTCCCTTGGCACTGCTGAGACAGGGAAAGGCTATGAGACATCAGCGCAAACCAGTATTTTAAACCCTTTCCCTCCTCCTTCTATTCCAGCAGTGGCAAAGCTGGGGGTTGAGGCTCTCTGTTCCCCTCGCCCTGGCCGATGGTGCCTTCCCAAGGTGGGAGAAGGGAAGCTGTTGAGCAGGGCCACGAGGTGCTGCTAGGACAACCCTCTGAGCTTTGGTGCGGGACCAGACGCGCTGCTGGCTCTGGTTGCGTCTGCTGAATCATCGACCTCCGCCTGCACGCGCAGCCGGTGGCAGCAGCCACGCACTGGGGGGTTGCCCTGAGCAGCTCGTCCTCGCCTAACCAGCGGAACTGGGGCCCAGCAGGAGGACAGGGCAGCCCCGGGCTCCTCACTGTCACTCTGGCCCGGGTGGCCCCCTTGCCGTGCTCAGGCCTAGCACCTCAGTGGCAGAACCCTGAGCAGAGGCGGCTCAGGGGCTGCTCAGCTGCGCTGGGCACAGCCGGCTGCAGGGTGACAAATCTTTTAGGGAGAGTCTGCCCCAGCGAGTTTCGTGACTCCTCCTGTCTGACTGGAGCTGCTCCAAGAAGTTAGCAGTAAATAGTTAACAAATCTCATGGCCTTCCTCCCCCTCCAAGCAAATTTTGACTCTACATCAAAGCATCCCAAGGGCAAGACTAGAGCAAGGAAAAAAAACATCCTGCCTCATTTCTTTCTTCTCTAGCTTAGAAAAGGGCCTTAAGACCAAAGGGGAATCTCATGCTAGCCCCAGATCTACTACGTGGAGATGCAGATATAATAATAGTTACCATTTCACAGAAGTTCTAGTGTCACTTCTTGGTAGTGGAGAAGGCCAAAGAAAGGCAAATTAGGGAATATAAATCATCAGAAAGATCCTTGCATTTCTTGCTTGTGTTTAAGCACTTAAGCCCATGAGAATTTATGGACTGAAATAAAAACCATGTGCTTACCAACCCCTGGGAGTCCAGCTCTGCCTTTGCATCCCGTTCAACTCTGCCAGCCACTGCACGGATTTGTTGCTCACCATAAGTAGTTTCATTTCCTCTCCTTTAGGGACCCGGTTTCTGCTGGGACCTTCTTTGAGCCCAAAGGCTGCTGCACCTCACAGCAATCAGCATTCGTGTCTTAACATGACACGGCCTGGGGCTTCAGCAAAGCCCAGTGCCGAGGGCGCCATCCCACAGCTCTTCTACCAAGCAGTTTCACCACATACACAAGACTTCAGACTTGTAGAAAAGGATTATAAGCATCTATGACATATATAGGTATATTTTTAAGGAGAGATACGTTTGAAGGAGGAAAGGCTATTTTAAATGGTGTCATATTTTTCACAGATTTATACAATCATATTTTTGTACTGTAATACCATTCTTCAATAAAACATAGTCCTTCGCCCTGTGCCAAATAAAGAAAAGCTAATCTCAATACCCCATTCCCACTCTAAAACCCTGCTGGAGGCAGCAAGGAATGAACCCCTCGCTCCCCAAAACACAAGCCCACGAGCAGGGCTGCGTCCCTGCCCGCGGGCTGGAGCCTGGGAGGCTGCACGCGCCAGGCCGGGCCCTATCCTGCTGCGCTACCACGCGAAGCTGCGAGAGGAGGATTTGAGCCCTCCTCTGCTAGGCAGCACCGGTAACGATTCTGTCCTCCTCTCCAAGGGAAAGGCTATGCTGCTTCTCTGTTGATTTCCATCATTTTAAGGGGGATAGTATTTAAGATACTTAATTGTTCTTCACTTTGCTGGATAAGCACCAAAATAGACATGAAGTTTCATTAATTCCATCGCTGTCAAACTTTCTTCAGGTTAAGTCTTCTCAGCCCTTCTATCCCTCTCTAACACTTATTTCCTAATAGCAGTTTCGCATCTTTCTCGCAGAAACCAATCTGTGCTGTGAGTCTGTTACCTTGTTTAAGCACTTTACATTTTTTCTGTGTTCATCTCCTTTCTTGCTCCCTCTGGACTTTCATATCTATGGGGAAAAAGTTCACGTTTTGTGTGGAAAAAAAACAGCGTAGAAGTTAGAGGCAACATAAACATAAACATTTTTGCCCGTTGTCACTGCACGGCTCCAGTTTTTCAGTGACCCAGTTACAGGGCAGCTGCTCGTCACAAGTCAGGCTCTCATGCTCTCCCTTTTCCTCCACCATGGTGGGTAGCAGAGGGCCACAGAAGAGCAAGACAGCCATGAAGCAGACAACGTGTAAGGACTTGTACCCATGGCACAGGGCACCTGCTTGGAGCTCCTCCAGGCTCCACCTGAAGCTGAGGGGGAGATGCTGGTGCTTCCACAGCAAGGTGTTAATCTCTGGGAAGTACAGCCCTCAGGTTATGGTGTTGGGAGATCCCACACCGAGGAAACATCTGCACTGCAGGGCGCACAGTCTGCGCTGAGCTACTGGAGTTGGCCTAGGGAGGCAGAGCAGAGGAGTCACCACCTCTGAGCCGGTTTGCAGGAGGCCTCCGTTGCGCAGGACAGGCAGCCTCCTGCCTTGCAGCATCCCCCCGCCTTTTCCCAGTTCACCTCTGCCTTCACTTACCCCAGCCCCGTGTTGTGCCACTAGCAAAGGGCCTCTAATCCAAACCAAAGCTCCAGAGACCTTAACACAGGCTGAGCAGAAGTCATGACTAACAAACAGCATTTCTGCATCTAGTAGAAGAAACACTTTCCCACTTGTGAGGATAGGACCCTGGCAGAGAGACCACCCAGAGAGATGTGCTTGCAGATCCCACCGAGCCGTCTGCTCCGAGCACTCAAGGCGTACAGAAGCGCCAAGCGCCGACAGGCACGGCCTAGGGGTCAAAACTGTCCGCAGGAATAAGCAGATTTCTTTAAATCATATTGGCCACCCAGCAGCCCTGGGTCGCTGTCCTCCCCCACCTTTAGCACTGGGCTTCGTGTAGAAGCTGCCCTGGTTCTGTTCGCCTTATTCCTGCCCTCCAGGGGCACCGCAGACAGGGAAGGCACTCGCTGGACAGGGCCAGCTCCTAACCGTGCTGGACAGCAGGGAGGCCAGGAGGCAGCTCCACGGAAGGGGACGGTGCTGCTTTCATGGGCAGGCAGGGCTGACTTAGCGCCGGTGCACGAAGCTTTGCTGCAGCGCTGGCTGGCTGCGCTTCGTGCTGCTGCTGCGCCTATCCACCGAAAGGAGCCGGTCACGAAAAGCACAACGAACACAGAGACCTCAACAGCTTCTCCCTCCTGGAAGCTCTCAGAGTGTCAGAGTGCAGAGAGGATTTAAAAAAAAAAAAAAAGATCACTTACCACCAGTTACCAACTTGATGTTGGAATACAGAGCTAGCTCCAGGGTAGAGAGCATCCAGTTTTTACAGGACAGGAGATGACACCACCGTGAAAAAGCTCAGCACAGGCAGGGACGAGTGCCTGGTGGGTTGCTGTTTTGTGTAAGGCTTCGAGGGAGCTAGGCCCGAGGGGCAGCACTGCGGCAGGCCAAGGTCATCTTCACCAGTGGGTCTGTGAGATTGTTTAGGTACATGGTAAAGGGGGGCAGGGGGACATGCACAGGGTGACAGAGACCTGTTTGCTCAAGTGGTTTAGCTGGCACGTCGCATAGCTCGGGAACTAGATAGCAGAGCACCTAAGAGCCGCAGCTGACCCGGCCGTGAAGACATCCTGCCGGGCACAGTGACGCCGAGGCCCGAGCGCAGCCCCGCGCTCGCATCAGCCCTGCTCTGCCCTAACCCTGCTGAGGGCAGCAAGCCCTGGCGGCTCATAAGGCAATCAGGGCTTCGGCTGCAGAGTTTCTTGCTTGATACCCGCCGGTGACTTTTACTGAACTGAAGCTATGCAATACTGAACAGATTGTGTCAAAGGTGGCGCCTTAACCACCTCTCCTCGTTATGCACTTCGATTTTAAATCCTCAGCAGGAGTTACTTCTGATGAGGTAAAGTAGCAACACAAACCCAAAGGAGCAGCGTCAGCTCTGCGGTTTGGGATGTGTCCCTAAGAGCTGCGTTGTGACCACTGTTTCTAGGCCAGCTTTGTTTTTGTAAGGCTGCAGTATTAGAAGCAGGAGTCCTAAACTAAGCTCCCTATTCAAGGACAGAAAGAGAGCTGGGATCAGATAGGAAAAGAAGAACAGGTAAGTTCTGCTCCTTGCTGTAGTAAGTGCAGCCCTGCTTGAAGTCTCACCTGGCACAGTCCCCATGAGGGGCCACGCTACTGAAGTGCCACCGCTTGCTCCTTGGGAGGCTGGTGGGAGAACACCAGGCTTGGTTGTCCGATGGGGGAAGGAGGGAGGTAAGGAATATGGTTTCACCAAGAGAAAGACAAGCAGAGAAATCCAAACCACAGGTAGTGACACCTCCAATACCAAACCTCAGGAAAGGGCAACCACCTTCTACCAGAAGGTAGGAGCACAGGGAGCTCTCCTGGAGCCTCCGCTTGCCCTCAGTGCCACTTGCACCAGGAGAGACACAAAAATCCCAGGGAATTAGGTTACTGAGGTGACAGACAAGGGGAGGATATAACCACAGCCACAGTACCAGCCATGGCCTCAACGCGAGGAGCAGAGCTTTGCTCTGCATGAAGTTCTCTGCCCCCAGCTGGCCCGGCACAGCCTTGGCAGAAGGGAACTCCGTTTCCTTCACCTCGTGTTTGTCCCAACCAGGACTTTGAAACACTGCGCCGTGCCCACACTCATCTTCTGTTTTCTTTCTTCCTAAATCTACCTATGTTGCAATCCAGAACAGCACCAAGGTCAGGTCAGAATTAGGCAAGGAAAGAAAGCTCAAAATAGTCTGACAAGTTCCTAAATTTGCCAACTGCAAGTGGAGGAATTAAAACAGCACCTCCCTGCCTAGGTTGGCACCTCCTTTACAGTCCTCCAGCACTGATTAAGGTCACCAAACTTGACAAGGCACTTACACACACACACACACACACACACACACACACACACACTCCTTGATTGATAGGCCCTTCCTTAAACCAGTTTAAGGCAGCGGATTAGTTGGGGCAGATCTGTCAACTTTACATGTTTCTAAACTAGAATTTTCTGAAAGTAAAAACAGCCAGGTTCAAATAGTGATGCTCTGTGAGAATCCGAAGGGTGGTACGTGACCTGCCTTCCTGTCGGCGGGAGGAGCAGTGTCGCGTGCTCAAACGCTGCTCCGTGGAGCTCTGCACGCTGCAGAGCGACCTCGACGGTCACTCGTGCTGCTCCCCAGCCACCGGAGCAGCAAGGGAGGAGACAGGCAAGTCCAGAAAGGTTTGAAGTGACAAACATAGACATTAAGGCACAAAGGCCAACTGACTTAACTCACCATGTGCACATGGAACAAGTTACTCTGAAATGCACCACCTGAAGCATCTCAATCCTAACGAGGCATGGAATTTATGTGCAGAACTTTGTGTGGTGCCTGAGCCTGGCGTGATGTTACAGACAGTGTCAATCATGGCCAGTGCTCACCACTTTTCACAGGGTTCAGAACTGCAGGAAAAAGAACTACTTTATGTTTGATAGAACTGAAACAGAGAGCAACTGCTACAAGCCATGAACGTGCGTTTGGGATGCAGTCAAACTTCAGCAACTCAAGAGATCTACAGAGGAGGCACCAGACTAAGGACTTCACTCAACAGTGGCGCGATATGCAAAGGTCACAGTGTACTCCATAGCAATTCACCATCCCTGCAGCACTGAGCACCATGCTGGAAGCAGCCTTGGAATCGTGAAGATGCACAAACCCTGCCCTCAGCAGCTGTTTGTGATCACCAACCTGAGATCAAACAGCAGCCCAAGGCAGGCCTATCATCTCTGCGGACAGGGGTGTTTAATGGACTGTGTTGCCTACTCTCATTCTACCATGATGTGCAGCATATCATGCTTATTAGATTAAAAATGAGATGAGGAGTAATGCAAAATTTTCACAGAAGTGATATAAAAAGGGAAGGAAAAAGGGAAGGGAGGACCCAGGAATTTCTCCCTTCTAACTACAGACGCACACCTCCCATTTACATGATTTTGTAAGTGAATTCATCTCTAGAAGAAAATAAAAATACTTAAAACATTAAGATATTTCTGTTCAAGACAACTATTGCACGCTTGATTTTACTTGCGTGGGGAGAAAAGACATAGCAGGAACACTTTCTAATTGAAAAAAACATTAAAGGTGGACAGGTCAGCACACACAATGAAAGCATGTTTTCTACCTTGAAAAATAACATTTCACTTTCCCAGAAATATCCACCTCACTGGGAAACCCCTGAAGAATCTGATATTTAAAAAGGATACCACCTAAAACTTTCTAAAAGCTATTAAATAGTGGCATTGTTTTGTCCTATTTTCTGCATCACTCCCATCTGTAAACCACTCCTATGAAGAAAATCTTTGTTTCAACAGCTCAGTTCACTAAAGCTCATTTGTTCCAAAATACAACAGAGCCTTGATACTGTTTATACCAGGGAGAGCAGTTGGCTCTGACGAATGAGCTGGGCTGCGTTGAACAGCCCCTGTAAGATGCTGCAGGCTGCCCCATCCCTCTGGGAAGGGTCACTGGGCCCTGGAGAGGGCAGCGGGGACAACTCTCCTTCGCCTTCCACTCTGCAGCGGAATCAGAGCCCATCAACACATTTCTCAGGGTAAACACAGTACAGACCAAGAGAGATGTCGGGGAAACAAGCCAGAGGCTGTCAAGAACTGCACCCTCTTGAAGGGCCCATCCAGACCCAACCTGACCTCAGTGACCTAAACAGAATTCCTAAAGATTAAGTCCTCAATTGAACTACTGCATCAAAAAAAAAATTATTTTCTCTATTTTGCTCATATAAAAGATTATGACATTATTGCCAATCCTGTTTTTCATTTTTTAAATCTTTTTGAAACCTCAGAAGGCAGCAGTGACATTAAAACCACTACATTTTAACCAACTCTTAAAACAAGGAAAAAAGAAGCTGCTGCTCAGAGGATAAGACTCATCTCCCTTCAAATAAGCTCCTGTAAAACAGGTGTAAATAATTCACGCTCACCTGTCCTGCCTTAGTTTGCTTCCTTGTGAGGCAGGTACTAAAATATTATCACAAGGGATTCAGATCAATGTGCAAGGAAGAATTAGTCCCCCTGAGGAGTAGGTGAGCAGTGCTCAGGTGTCCCCAAGTACCTGTGCTGGGCCACTAACAGCAATTTTGTGGCTCAGGGTCTGCAGAAGTCAGACAGCAACCACAAAGCTCCTCTCAGCTCTACTGTAGCAGACTCTGAACAAGTCTAAAAAAGCAATGGAGAAAAAAGCTTGTTAGTTTTCATACTTCTAACCTCCAAAACAGGAGCAGCACTACAGAGATACAGGACATGTGGTACCAATACTTAAGACTTACAACTTAAATTCCCAAAAGAAAACACTAGCTTAATCATGAAGTGCTCATGTGTCTCTCTGCTCAAAGAGGGGCTTGTCTTTTCTATGTGAGTTTAATATACATATATATATACACACACACAATTGGTATGGCCTTACATTCCATTTAAGGACATGTTTTGCTGTATTGGTGACAAAGCGCAAAGCAACTGCTTCTTTAAAAGCAACATTTTTATATCAGGATGGAATAAACCTGTAACTTAGACAATTTGCATGACCACACACAAGCAGTGGCAAATTATTTTTGGCTTGTTAAAAAATTAAAACAGAAGTTCTATTTCGACAGTTTGAAGATGGAATGTGAAGTTTCTCCTGTATGTGTAGATACCTATTGAGTCATACATTCATGCTGAGTCCAATTTAAAAAAAAAAAATAAAGATTTTTGACATTCTCTCCATGGACTTTTAGTGCCAGAGATGCCATTTTACAGACCATATGATCTCTTGGTGCATTTGTGCTGGTATAGGCTTTCATGGAAATACTGAACATTTTAACTGTTTGGCCCTTTATTTTGAAGGTTCATCTCCCCTAGCTATGGCCTTCTGAGCTCCACCTCGCACAGCGGCAGCAGCAGCCTTGGAGCACAGCAAGAGCTACCTGTTCGCACGGAGTCCGTGCACAGTTAATTTTCCTTTCCCAGCATTTAAGGTGAAACGTGGGCAGCAGAAGCAGGTCTTTCACCAGTAGGATCAAGAAGGCTGGGGATCATCACAGCCCCAGTCAGGATGAAGCATCAAAGTAGCTCTAGCATTTCCAACATTACTGAGAAGTGGCCAAAGGTCTGGGTTTATCATCTTCACACTATCCTGGATTTTAAAGACAGTTTCAGAAGCAGTCTGACAAAGACAACAGTATTTCCTGCAGAGCAAAGTGCTGCCTTCAAGTCTCACGCCAGTGAAACGCATTGCAGTGGCAGGGTAGCTCTCTGACCTCGGGGCCCATGAGACACACACACATCCTCCAATCCCCCACAGCACCGAGCCTCACAATTCATCACCTACTTTTTCTGTTGGCAAAGCCATGGCGTTAGTTGTGAAGAGCCTTACAATGCTTAGGAGTCAAAAAGGGCATTTTGGGTTTTATTCAACCACCTGCCACTTAAGCTGAATCCTGGAGATGGACAAAATGTTTTTCCTTAGTTATACAGGTGCTTTGCCAAGTTTGGAATACTGTTTGAGCAGTAGATCCAGTTTTGGCTTGGCAAGTGACACTTTTCCAGAAAAGGGCAAAATCATGTTCTTTAAGCCTATTTGTAGAACACACCATTGCTCTAGAATCCACTTTAAGGAATGACAGAGCATGAAAGCATTTTATTTTTTACATCTTAATAACATAAACAGTGAACATCCAAACTGCACACAACATGAGCCTCTCAGGAGAGCATGGGAAGGGAGCTCAAGCTGTGAGGAAGGCAAAGACGGCACTGCAGAGGAAGGAAGAGCAGGAAGCCAGCAGGGAACCTGCCAGCGTGCCCTTGGCCCCAGGCAACAGTGAGTAAAAGAACAAAAATTTTTTTTTTTTTTAGTTGCTGAACTGTCTGTCTTGATTCTGTGCAAGAGGTGCAGAATCAGTAGCTGTCGCCTGGTCACTATTTTCATGCTTGCACCCAAGGGCAGAAGGGAACTCTAAGTGCACAGGCCAGCCCTGTCCCAGGCCACCGCTTCCCACCCCCAGAGCATCAGCTCTGAACAAACTCAAAACAAAATAGCCCTTCTGCCCCGCATCCACCCCCAAAAAGAAACACCCAGGAAGGGGCCATGCAGACCAACACCCAACTGATCCCTGCCTGACTCCTCAGGCCAGAAGCAACACCCACAGCCCAGGACAGGGGGGCACCAGTTTCTTCCAGCTCCATTCAAGACACCTGCTGCTTGGGAGGAGCTTCCCCTTGCATCAGTAAAGGGCACTTGAACCAAGCCTGGTAGGAGCCTTGCACAGGTAACTAGGGAAAATACATTAAGTGGCAGCAGGCCTTCTGGTTCCAAGTGTATTAACATGGCTCTACAGATAAAAGAAAGTTACCTTACATGGTAAAAATCAGCACAAGGGACCAGATCACACTAACCATAAGCAACCTGCCATGCTCCCAGAAGGGTGGACACGGCCTTGATGGTCCTTGCACTGAACACAACATGCTGGTAAAGCAGTTTGAAACAAGCCCAAGCAACTTCTTACCTTCCTGCTCCACAGGACACTGGGAAGCTGAGAATATTCCAGCCAAGACCCAACCCTCACTACTTAAACTGAATGAAAGGGTTTGTGGGGAGACAAATTGTCTTTCAGCTCACCTAAAACTGCCCCATGGCATTTTACTTTCTAAAAGATTCATCAGATTTTTGGTTACTAGAGGCTAGATTTTTCCATCAATACTCTGGCTCACTGCGGCCAGCTGAGGCAAACAAAATCATGTCATCTTCATTAAAAGATGTAAAATACTGAAGACGCTAAAACAACGTGATGTTCTGACAGCACAGCCAATGCACAGATCCAACAGATTTGAGGCTACTAAAACTTGAACAAAAGTGCCAACATGATCACATTTTACAACAGACCTTTTCAGCGTAGTTTCTTGGATCTGTGACGAGGTAATAACAACGTGCAGATGAGCACATCATTTTAAGATGCTGTCACCATTATTTGCTTTAGAAGTATTTCTTCTTACAAGACATTACAAGAAAAATGTATGTAAATATTTTATTTTGCCTGTCATTTTTTTTGGACAAGATCACCACTGTCTGGGTCTTAAGATATTTATACTATGGCTCATATCAAAACAAACATATACTTTACTTGATAGGTTTCGGTTCTTCACTGATACTCCTCAGCTTTTATCAACCCAGGTAACAGGAACCCAGAACTGCCCAACTCCCATTCCAGAAGTGTCAGTCCAGGTTCATGGATGTTTTTACCCATTTGGTTAAGAGCTATAGAAGCTTCTATTAATAGCACTTTGATGGTCCAAAGCACAATCTTCTTGTTGTTTTGAACTTGTTGTTTTTGAACATCAAAAACACTGGAAATGCAACAAATGAGAAGGAGAAAATCACAAACAACAAGGACAGACTTCAGCAAGAAACTTCTGTCATGCAATCACACACAATGACCAGTGCAATCCTGACAAAAAATACAAGAAGCTTTTTAAAAAGACATTGCCAGGTACCACCACCAGGGGAAGTAGGATGCATTTCCAAGGTGCTGCCCAGGAAACAGCACCCCACAACCAGTGCATTTAACTCATCTCCAAACTACCAAGATACTTGCTTTAAGCTGTCAGGAACAGACTGTAAACAACTTCAATAAGAAACATTCATAAGAAGGGAAAGGACAAATATTGTAACAACACAACAGTGAAGATGTAGTCAAAACCCAACAAAACCCCAAAGCTCAACTGACATTTAATAAGACCAAACTCAACCACTAACTTTCACAAGTAAACGGCAACAAGTTATTTTTCTGGTACAGGTAATATATATCTGCCCTTTGGGGCAGGGCAATTCTGCTCTAACTTTAGAGCAAGTAAAGAGATACATACTGTATCTGCACAGAGATTATGTTAAAGACATGGAAACACCAAACCCTGACACAGGTTTAACCACCTTAGCAAGCAGCTCTCAGCTGGTATCAGGAGATCAGGTCTGTTGTGGACTCAAGACTGACACTTCCATCCAGATGTTGTGAATGCCACTCACCACAGTAACCAGAAATAATGCTGTTTTGTGCAGTACAATCTTACAAAACCTCTTCAATTTTCAGTTTCATCCTTTGAAACATGGACAGTGTTCAGTAACTTATTCAATTCCAAGACAGAAACACCTGCTGCACATCCAACAAATGCCACTTATTTCAGGGCTGGCTGAAATAAGGGATTAAATTAATGACTAGACTACAAAAGTAACTGCTTATCACACACACACAGAAGAGTAAAGGAGGCACAGTACTTCTATTTCAGTTCTAATTTTATAGCATTTATAATGGAACCTGTCCAGCATCAAATCAAAGTTGCTATGAAATTCTGCACCCAAGACCTACTTACTTTCTGTTCATTAGTTTGGTTGCATTTTAAGTAACTTTTTTTTGTTTTGTTTTGTTTTTTTTTCTCCTCTGAAAACACTAAGTTCTTAAGCTCTACCATCCCTACCTACTAAAGCTGGTGACAGATGGGGGAACTTCCTCCCCTGGAAGAACTCCAAGATACTCTCAACTTGATAAAGCAAATCTAGACCTTTTTTATTTTTTATTTTTTTTTAACAATTTGCCAAGACTGGAATGAGAGATAAATAGAAGGCACAACAATTTTGCTTTTTTTATACAAATACAAACTAAACATGAAAAACCTCCCTATTTCAATAAAAAATTTCACAAGTTCAGGAAAAGTGTTTTAAGAGTCAAGTTCTAGACATTTAAAACCTATCCCACAATCCAAAATTTCAAAGTGGTAAAACAGTAGTTAGAATTCCTTTCCGTGATCATGTATCAAAAGAAAAAAGATTCTACGGATACCCATTATTCCACTTTTACAGCGCCACAAAGATGGATGAATGTCATTTTTTCAAGTGGCAATATCTCCAGACCAGAGGATGTTCATATGACCCTCAAGGGATAAATTGATAGTTTTTTCCTGCCCTTGAAATACTTGCCAAGTACTATGTTTTTCCTAGAGGCTCTTGAACACATGCACGTGAAATATTATTCCACTGACTGAAATGCACCCAAATTCAGTAGAGAGGGGTAAGAGGAAAAAAAAAAAAGAAAAGAAAACATTCCTTTCTTTAGGAAAGACCACTGGTACCAAAAAATCAAGTCCGTAAGTTTGAAGTGAGCAAGGAAATTCAGTTCTTTTTAAAATCCACTTTTCCTAAAACGTTGTTCCACAAAGCTGGAATCTGGGACAAGGACTAGAAAAAAAAAAAATCACAAAACCATAACACAAACAAAAAGGGGCCAAAATAGTATCAAACGTAGCAGTCTATATAACAGGCTAGGGCCACATTCCAAGATACCCAAGGCTGAAATTCACAAAACTGCAGGAAGAAGGGTTTGTGTCACCATGTCAACATCCGTGATGCATTCACTGGCGTTGCCCGATCCCCCTTCCAGCTCCAAATCCTGGTTTCTGGGACATGCCTCCACGTGGAGGCCCTCGAATCCCACCTCCCAGCCCCCCACGAGTGCCTCCAGGTCCACGGGGTCTGTTGTCTCTGCGGTCACCCTCCCTGGCAGCTCGTGTTTTCTTCTCCTCCACATTCAAACGCACCTCTCCCCTGAACATGATGGGCTGCAAAAGAAAGCAGAACAGGAACCTTCATTATCGATTCATCTGCAACTCTCCAATGTCAAGTCAATTTCTGCAGCCCTGTTTTACATCTTTCTCTCTCTCCAGTTCCAAGTTAAAACATTTTATGAATTACTATGAAAGAGAAAATGACTGTGGGCAAAATACACACAGTCTTATGCTTTCCTGGGGACTATTATGTACTGAGACACACGTGAAAATCTGAGATGTTTCAAAAGTGATCTCAGGCATAATACTAAACCTTCTGACATGTCTTCTAAAAGAAATTAAGCTATTAACAATACACTATTATCAGTATGCAGCAATTCTCAGTTTGCAACTAGACAGAGTCCCAGTTGATTTTTTTCTTTTAGCACAAGAAAGATTCCACATGCCACCTTGATGAACAAGCCAGTGAAGTCTTTCGCATGTGTCAAGTTCAACATTTGGAATCGCAGTAGTAAACAGTGACTTGAGAACCCTCACTGAAGTGACAACAGAAGAGCAGAATGGTAGCATACAGCATAAGCCTCATTATGAATAAAAAGCTAAAATTGGAAAAATCTGAGAATTTCTAAAAGATTCACTCATTTCAAGTGAATTTCAACACTTACGTAACAGAAGAATATAAAAGTGTTCCCATTACCACAGGGAGAATTTTTCATCAGAAGCAAGACCTAACCATTTGCTTCTGTTGAACAGATTAAGTCTGAGTATGGAGCAGCACTGTCCTTCTCAAGCCATCAGCTGTGCTGGACAAAAAGGTCAAAGCACCTCATTATAGCCTCGCTACTGATTCCAGTGCAAACTCCCACGTTCCATACCAGCCAACAGATATAATTTCTTTGGCTAACAGCCCACCAAAGCCTTTAGAACTCCTTTACAGCAAAGCTCACCCTGAAAGAAGTCCCACTCTAAGGCCACATGTTCGCACAAAACACTGGACTCATCCGCAAAACAAAACCACACTGTAACCCTCCCCCTTTAATGTAAGGTCAGAAATGCAGTGGCAATACTGGAGTACAGGAAGGAGGCAAGGAAGAAAGTAAGGCCCTGTTTGGTTCCCTGTAAGGGAACATACTGAGAGGTCTGACACTGCATCTGGATTCACTGCCTACTACTACTTCATACGCTCACAGGGTAGGAATTCTGCATTAGCAATCATTGCTGACAAGCTGAACAGACACCTCCTTCCTCTGTTAGGAGACTTTTTTCTTTCTCAATCCTAACACTAGCATAATTCTTCCCTTTCAACCTCTTCTCCTTTCAAAAAAAAAAAAAAAAAATGAGATCCTACTTGCTCACAGGGTCACTCTTTCCATCTCATCTCTCTGGAAACTGTTTCCCTACTTTCTGCACAGCTCAGCAGTTTCCCATTAGAAAAAGCCTCAAAAGATACTAAATTCAGTCTATAAGCAAAGATGAACTTAATAAACAAGTTCTTATAGCTAACAAAGTATTCTCTACCTGTAGAGAAGTTCTACGGGTCTTTTGATAGAAGGGAAAGAAGTATCCCTACTTTAAGATACATATGCAATTAGAAGGGGATTGGCTAGAGTATCTTTTGTCAGATGAATAGACAGAAACTTTCCTATTAGTAACAAACCAACAAACCCTCTGACTAAAAAAGTTTACCCACCCTGTTGCTAAGGATCTTCTGAACTGGTTCAGGATCATCAAAAACCACAAACCCAAAATTGGGAAGTTTTCCACCACTGTTGATGCGGAGTTCAACAACATTTCCATAGCCTGCAAGAGAAAAGCCAAGTTCTGGGGTCATACATTAGAATGTCCTGCTGACCACAATGATGGCTGCACCCCCCAACCCCTGAGAAAAGTACAACAGGGTAACTTACTTTGGAAAAAGTCTTTTAGTTCACTTTTATCCACATCATGGGGAAGGTTCCCAACAAACAGTTGATGACTGTCTGGGTATCTCACAATCCGCCTAGTCTCAACATCACCTTGCTCGCCATCACGAACTTGAATAAAAAAGTAGAATTTGTTTATGATTATTGTGGAGACTTTTCTTAAAGAGTCAGTCATGGTCAGAATTAGCATCTTTTAAAAGATGCAGATTTTAACCTGTTTTTCCATACATAGACAACTACGTATTTCACATAATACTAGTCAAATACAGCTTGACAATGCAGCAGATATTCAGGCCAAGATCAACTAAAATATCTTCATCAACAAAAATAGTTTCCACTCCCACAATTAGCACAGTTGCCAGTGACATTTCCAAATCTTAATAAGCCATCATACAGTCTCCGGGGGGGGGGGGGGGGGAAAAAAAAAAAAAAAAAACCACCATTAAATAAGCACAAAACAGCTCATTCCTCCTAGCTTTTCTTACTTGGTCTAGGACCCCTCTGTGGCGGGATGTTTGTTCTCTGCTCCCTCACTCTCTGATCCCTCTGAGGTCTCTGTGGTGGAGTCTGAGATTCCGGCTTTGTCTCAGGGCGAGGCTGCGTAAGTTCAAAGAATTAACATGCAAGAATCAATACAATTCAGCTATTCAGAGCTTACTTACAAGTTTATTAATAAAGTTAAGAATTTGAGGGGAAAGATTAAATTCACAGTTTTCACCAGTGGCTATAAAATGCACATTAGCTCACATATGCTTACACTGTTTGTGGCTTGTATGCTGAAAGCAAGTATGTCTGTCACGCACAACGTTAAACTTCCATGCTGCCTCATTCCCAGTTATAGATAATAAAGTGCCTCTGCCCAGAGTACTGTGGCAATTAAGATAAAACCACACTCACGAATGGGCAAAAGGAAAAAGTTACAGGAGCTGCCTCTCCTTCAGAGGAGGGTACATTTATTTTACATAAAAGATACAGCCTGCGTTCACATGAACACTCCTTTTCTCCTCACAGCAAAATTCCTTCTAAACTAAAAAGCAAAGGAGTATCATTTTATAAAGTCTAAAAGGATATACTGAATTTGGAAGCCAATGAAGCCTGTGTAAAAATTCAAATCATAAGCAAGTAGATTTCACTATATTCCCCCCCACTCCATCCCCGCCGACAACTTACTGCCAGCCAGTCTGCCAGTAAGTGGCTCGATGTAGGATTCCTACCTGTGAGACTGGTACTTTCACAACATGAGGTGGTATCCCCGATACTGGAACGGCTCCACTGGGAGGAAGGTTCTTACTAGTTACTGATGCCCATGAAAATGTCTAAAGAAATAGAGATAATTGCTTATAACTCTAGATTTTGTCCTTCAGAAATACACTCCTGATGTTACAGCTAGTAGATACAGAATAACAGTAACAGTGTTAAGCTGTTCTTGAGACTTCTAAATTCTGGATCCAGGCACTAGCAGCTTTCCCAGACCTTTCTTAGAATCATTCCAATTCAAAGAAGTTCATATAGTCACACTTCAATTTCTATATTCTGTGTAGAGCTGAAATGCCACAGCAGTAGCCTAAAACCAAGTATTAGATCAAGGCTAGCCAATGTACTGCCTTCCTGGTTCCTCCTTTTTCTTTCACCTTCCTTAACATTGACAAGCAACAACTACCCCCAGCTAGGAATAAAGTCACATTTCATTTATGTTTGTCATCTGGTGTATCACTGTCTGTGCAAAAGTTTCAGAAGCTGTCTTTATAAAGAATTTATTTTTTACATTAAAAACTTAAGCCTAAAGTACTGCCACAGTTCCCACACTACCAAATACATGCACCCTTGCTTTAGGTCTTGATATTGGATCAACCAGTTACTAGACAGAATTTCAATTTATTGGAGGGCAGCCAATGGGAAGGAGCCAACTGGTCATGAGAAGAGTAATTTGGGCAGGAGAAAAGAGTTAAAGCTTGTAAACACTTCTGATTCCAGATATTTCTTCTCCTCTTGCCAAAGCAGAAGGTGCAAAGCAACAAAACAAACACCCACATACCACAAACCTCAAACAGAAATCTCAAACGCACTCAAAAACCATCACATCACAGAGATGAGAGCTACTGATTTTCATACCCTGGAGTCCTCTTGCACTGCAGGAGCTGGATCAGCAGGGGCTGGAGAAGGACTCTTCTCCACAGCCTCTTCTGGAACTGACTCCTCCAATGCTGGCTCAGACTTTTCTTCTTGAGCCTCTGGTTCAGCTTCCTGTTCAGGTTCTGGCTCTGGCTCAGGCTCTGCATCTGCAGCCGGCTCTTCCGCATGTTCTTCCAAGTCATTGCTACTAGAAAACACCACAAAAAGCAAGCGTTAAGGCAGCATCATACTGAATTTCAATAGCAGGTGGTAAGGGATGCTGCGTTCCAAATCAGAAGTTAACCACATAATCAAGATGGGGACACAGGTAATCTGTCTCTCTAACTACAACTACACTACACAGGGATGCAAGTTCCACACTGTTACACTACAGAATGGCAAAAGCATCAGATAAGCTGGAAGCAGATTTTTCAGTTGAATACCCTCTTGGAGTGCAGCCGCTTTACTAACAAAAGCCTTGGATTGTCAAGGAGAATCATGACTAGTAGTAATTTCATCTGACTTTTCTACAAACTGTATCAGACAACATTTGGCTTCACCCAATACAGTGTTATACCTGACAGTCTGCTCATAGTAAGTACTGCTGTCATCAGGAACAGCCTCAGGTGTCTGCTGCCTTTCCTCGGGTTCCTCTCCCTCTTCTTCCGATTCTAAATGAAGACAGAAAAAAAAAAAAATAAATGCACCACACTCATCATCAGTACTTGGTGCTAACCTAAGGCATCTACCACAACACACAGCTGAAGCTTCTGCTGAAAAGCAAACACAGGAAGTACTATTAAGTCACAACACAATGAAAACTTCCTATATTTCTGCTATTACTTCAATCATTCCATTTTGACTGAAGTCAAGCAGTAGGTTTCACGTTGCTTGGAGGAGAGACCAAAAAAAATACCACAACACAGATTTGTAGCCTGCACTGTACATAGCTCAAAAAACACTTTTTAACAACATTGTTAGAAGATGGCTATGACATTCAGGTGTTTGCCAAGTGCAGACAGCAGGGTCAAAGAAAGGTAAGACTCAGCAGGGTCAAAAACAAAACAAAACAACAACAAAAAAACACACACAAGAGATCACCCCACTTAGTGCTGATCTGCCATCTCAAAATAAATGGTTTTCCTTTAGTCTGGGAACCTAACACTAAAATAGACCCAGGTACCAATAATCAGTATAACTATTTAAGAACTCCTGGTACTTACCCTCAGGAGGCTCTGTGTCAGAGTCACCAAAAACCTCATCCTGGTAGCGGAAGATGTCATTATGGACATAAAACTTGTTTGCAACAGAACCCTTGAAATAAAAGAGAAAATTATTCAATTACAACAGTCACAAACCCCTCCTCAACATGACAAAGTTTACTACCAGCAGCAAAGCCTGGCACTGGTCTGTCCTCCATGACACTAACAGTACAAAACAATAAATACAAACAGGACAGTCAGCAGTTCCTGCTTGGAGGTCCTTTGTAGTAAGAAAACAGACAGTCAATCTAGGCAAGTTTAACTGCCTCTGCAGTCTGTTGCCAAACACAGGAAGTATTTCTCACTCCACAAAAGTTAGGAGAGAGTACTATATTATATCATAGCTCAGATGATATCCCTTGACATCAGGGTAATTAGATTATTAAAGAGCAACTCTAGTCTCTGACCAGCTCAAGTATAATTCTGACTGGCTGCAAAGTAAAGCTGAGAAAGCAGAAGAGTCTGCTTTGAGCCATTTATGCCTGTTCCATGCACCAAAGAGTACAGGTAAACATCAGGGTCTGATATTGGAGAAAAATCCACAAAGCACTCAGTGACTGTTTTATTGATAACACACCTTCATCAATATGATAAAAATCAAAATGTTGCTTTGTTAAAATAAAAGGATACCAGATCTCTGTGAAGACAAAAGTAGCTACCAAGCTACCATAAAAGGAACAGAGCATTTGAGACAGTAGACTAGGATAACTTTAATGCTGCAGAGAAGGCAAAAAGACCATTCAATAACCACCCATGGAAAAGAGATTTCAGCATGGTTCCTGGAGCAGAAATTCAGCTCAGTTCAACAGAGAAAGGAGCTATATGTTTCTTCCTTACGACTGACAGGATCAGTAAAAACAATTTAACTCTAGAAAGACTGACAGCTAAAGCTAAGCGAAAAATCAACTTTATCCTTCTGTAGCCTATCTTGACTACCAACAGCTTGGTACAGAGACACAACCAGAAGCAGAATAAGTATTGTGGAGTTACTTTATAACATTGTTTTGCTGAAGTCACAAGTCACATTAATATTGAAGTAATAAGGAAACAAGAACAGCTCATGCAAGTTGTCCTCTCATCTTAAGACAAACTTAACATGCCTCTTTCAAGAAAATCTGTCCTAGTAT
>VZSV01000015.1:8088541-8241308 GCA_013398735.1 Nothocercus julius
GCGGCGCGCGGAGCTGCCGCCGCGCTCAGGCCGGCAGCCCGTGGCGCCCCGACCCGCCTCCTTCCTCCAGCCATCGCTGCCGGCCAGGCTGTCGCGCCCGCCCTCCCCCACGGCCTTCCATTATAGACGAGTCAATAAAGTGCTAAATGCGCTTGAAAGTGTTAGCAGGAGCTGCCGACCCTTAATCCCTTTCCATTCTGAATTGCTTGTGAGGATTTTCCCTGGAAACTTGACAGGACGCTGGGAAAACCGAGCCAACCTGGGAGCTGAGCCACCTTTGGGGAGGGGGCGCCGCCAGCCGTTCTGGTACCCGATCCGGGTATTCCGTGCAGGCACCACAAGGGCATCATGCGGAGGGGCACCGAGAGCTGTAGCTTCTACCTGTGCTTTAGCTTTCGCTGAGGATCCCTTTGCCGCACGTGTTGGCCGTTTGGTAGAGATGGATATGAAGCCGCATTTTGGGAACCAAAAGGAAAGTGTGGGGAAGGAGCGCTCCCAAAAGCGCCCCTCACTCCTTGTCTGCCTCTTTTCAGAAACACGAGTTCTTTGTGGACATGACGTGCGAAGGCTGCTCCAATGCAGTCACCCGGGTCCTGCACAGGCTGGGAGGTGAGTGGAGCCCCCATCGGTGCTGGGTGAGGGCAGCCAGCTCTGGGGCTGGGTGTCCCTCTCCCGGGGTCCTCTGGTTGCAAGTTTGGCGCTGTGGATAAAAGCTGAAAGCAGCTGTTTGGAAACCCCTTCTCCCCGCCCTCCGGCTGAGCAAGGAGCATGCGGGTTAGTGAGTGAGGAGTCACTGATCATTAGCAGGACTCCTGTGACTTGGGGGAAGTGGGGAGGGAGGGAGGAGCTGCCCCGTGGCTGCAGGAGGCTCCGCTCACCTGGCTCTGTGAATCAGCATGGCCGAATCCCGGACCTGCTGGGAGTCGCGGTGGTGCAGCCGGGCTCCGACTGTTCTCTCCGAAGGAAGGGAGGTGGAAGCCTTGTCAAGCGTTGTCCTCAAGGAGGCCCAAGATGTCCGGGGTGGTTCCCTAGGATGTCACCTGCTTCCAAGCACAGAGTAGTCACTCTGAAAAGCTGCAAAGCTCAGGGATTTTCTGCACAGCCTTTTTTTTTTTTTTTTTCTTTTTACCCCTGGGAAGATTTTAACCTATGCCTCTGTTGTGCTGAGATTACCAAGAGAGAATAATCAGGTCTACGCTTATCAGTCAGGAGGACCTGTCACCCTGCTGCCTTTCCCCAACAAGCGAGAATTGCTTTCAGTCACCAAGCCAAAGGCTCTGGGGTTTCTCCAGGACCCTATTGCCTGGCAGAAGCAGTTCCACTTTGTGTGTGTTTGTAAGCCCTTCTCACTCTTGAACATGCTGGCCAATTTCTACCCACTGTGATGAAGCGGCAGAGCTCTGAAAACTGCTTCACTCCTCCAAGTTTTGTGAAAAGAGGTGTCTGGATACAGCCCCATCTCACTGGGTTCAAAGGGGCTCACCGTTACTAGCCGCTGGGAGGTCTACATGGAAGAGTGCCTTGTGCTTCCTCCTACTTGCAGCTGCGCTGCCCCTGAAAGAACCTGTCCTGCCCCAGCCCCTGCGCCCGTCACCCCTGGTGCCCATCACACGCTGGATCACAGTGCACACTGAGCTTGTTGGAGAACACAGTGACTGATGTAAACTCAGCTCATTCTGGATACTGCATGAAAGAGGATGAGCCTTCCCTCACTCTCAGACCATTTGGCCACTCTCAGCCTTGGAACATGTTTTTCCTCTCCTCTTAGGTGTCCAGTTTGATATTGACCTGCCCAACAAGAAGGTGTGCATCGACTCGGAGCACAGCGTTGACACGCTCTTGGAAACCCTGAAGAAGACTGGAAAGAATGCATCCTACCTGGGGGAGAAGTCTGTGCAATAGACTTCTCTGGTATGATGAGGTTAGATATAAATACTGGGCATGTGAAACACTGAAGAGGGAGATCTGAGCTTGTTCCAGCTCTCCCAGTAAACCAGGCTGCTTCCTGAGAGGCACAAAGGAGGAAAGACCTCCTGGTCCACCTTCAGTAAGCTCCTCATGTGGAAAGAGTGCCTGGATCACATGCAGGCAACTCCCTTGCTGTTTGGGACCCCTCAGTTATTCTGCAAAGCCTGTGTGGCCATGATTGCCAAAGGAGGCTAGAATCTGACAGTTTGGGAAGTTTTGACTGATATGTTTTACCAGCTGGTCAGATTGCATGAAGAAGTATGATACAGGCTGTGTGCCTTTCTCAGGGGAACCTGGAGTTTCGCTAGAGCACATCACCATGAAAACAGACTCCAAAGGCATGAACCAGCTGGGCAGAAGTCACAGCCCCAAACGTTGTCAGGGAAGGCAGTGTGGATGTGTGTGCAGGAGGTTGTTCATTAGCAAAGGGTTCTCCACCTTCAGCTTTTATTGCTTTTGCTATTACATCCACCACCAAACAAGAAGATGGAAAGGACCTGCCCACACAGATATAGAGTGGTGGATTTCAGATTAGTTCCCAGTGCCTACAGCCCCCAGCCAGCCAGACATCTGTCCCACAGACAATCTGATTTCTGCAGCCTGTGGATTTCCCTGGAGCCCCAGCACTACACTGGCATATACCAAACTCTCACCCAACTATGAAATATTTTTACAAGAAATGGTACTACTTTCAGTGGAAAAGAATGAAACAGGAGGAGGGGGTTGCTACCTCATTGCAGATGCTGTTCTTTTTGTCCAAAATTATATAGCATCTCTGAAAAGCTTGTTTCTGTCAGTGTAGCTTTCCAATTCAGCAGCATTTTTTAAATGATTTAGTTTTCATCACCACAGATGTCCTACATGGATGCACTGAAACCGTTTCATGCTGATTTAATTTCCAGTCAATTACCATAGTTTAAACTGGTAATTTACACCAGTAGGAATTAAGCTGATAAAAGAAAGAGTTGAACTGATTCCACTGTGCCTATGCAAGCCCAACTTAACAGATTTTAAATCTGTGCAATTTTCTCGTGTGAAAAACCTCGCAGTACTTCTGAGATGTTGTTTAAATCCTAATTTTCTAATCAAATAGAAGTGGCATTTAAAACAGAGAGAGAAACATATTCTGGGTTGAATAGGACCTGAATGTTTTTCACCTCTGAGTCTGTATTGACTGCAAGAGCTCTTTTCAGATACGAGGGACTGGGCTTTATATATCAAAGGTCTGCAATAGTTAATCAAGGCTGCAGTTTCCCGTGACAGCTGCTAAGCCAGGGTTGAGAGATGTTGAGAGATCTCTTTTTTACCATCCCCATGTCACTAGCCCAGTCTTCTCATCACTTTCCTTATGTTAGGTCAAGGTAACTAGGAGAGCCTGTTCAGCTGGATAGCCTGGAAGAAAACTACCATTTTCCTAAACACGCCTTACCCTCCTCCATTGGATTTTAATTGAAGCTAGTTGGTTTGCCCAATAAACCTGCATCCAAAACAAGGGAGGGGGAGGCTGGTTTGCCCCTTCTAGTGGTTTTTTGTTAGATGACTGTAACTGTCATGGGAAAAGTCACTCACATTTTACAGCATGTTTGCTTCCACAAGGAGTATTATATTTTTAGGGGTTCATTTAGGGGAGGATGTCAAATCACTGACACAGAGCTCAGATCAGTGGCTTTCCTTTGAGCTGTGACCGGCAGAGGGCATCTTTGTATAACTTTATTGTCTCTGTGCCTTGTTTCTTCCTGCCCTTTATTTATTTATTTATTTATTTTAGGAACTCAGCTGTGACTTGAGAAAAAAGAGGACTTAACTGTTTCCATATCTCCCAGCTTGCCCTGTCATTTGACCTTTGCTACCCTGCCAGATGTCAGAAAGCAGCGGGCTGGCAGGAGGAGACACCTGCATCCTGTCGCTGGACGTGGAGAAAGTAGAGAAGGTTATATTCTGTTTTCGAACACTCAGTAAATCAAAGCAGTGCTTCTATATTTCAGTGCATGTCTGTGTGTCTTGTGTGTCTTTGCACTGCTTTAGATGGCTTTCTGCAAAAGAGATGGGATACGGCCCGTTACATGTCAGACATGTCTCAGAGGAAATTGCACCTGTCTTTAGAAGTTGACTGCAGCCTCTGCATGTGTGTCTCAGGAGAACTGAGTTGAATGTTGACTAAATTGGGGGAATCTGTCTCAGCAGATGTTTATGTTCATCACAGAACAGACAAACTTTCCATTTGGGCTGCAAATCCTGGGAAGGAGGGATTTCTGCAGAGCGGGTGCTCTAGGTCAGGGACAACCAAATATTATTTGGGGCCAGATGAGGCCATAAAACCAGAATTCTCTGGTCTCCAGCAACATGGCTCACTGACAGCCTAACCAAACTACAGGTTGGGTTTAATACAGTGCTTTCTAGAGCACTGCATAACCATATGCATGTGAGGAATCATTCCGGATTCTGGCCCCAGCTCAAGACATCTGGATCAGTCCCTTGCCCCTACAAGTGTTCCTCTTGCTCCCTTCCCAGCCCACTTAGAACATTTCAGCGAAATAGGTCATAACATCATGGGGCTGTGATCCCAGGAGAAATCCCCAAGTGCTCTGTGCACGCACGAGCACAGTAGGAGAACTGTGCTGGTAAGAAATACAGAAGGCATGGAGGAAGCAGAGGGCTGTGGGAATCTCTCCAAGGTCTCTTAATTCTCAGCCCAGCATTCACTTAAGGATTATACTGTGCTTACCTCAGTTCCCATTCGTTTAATTCAGGTTTCTCAGGCCAGCTTAAGTGCCATGCGTGTGTCCATCCCAGCAGGCTGTCATTGCTCCTGGAAGACATAATTCCTATCCCTACCAGCTGCATGTGGCTTGTTCTCCATCTTTTCTCCAGAAAGAAAAATCAACTAAAGTTTGAAAGAAATGTTTACTTAAATGTAAGGATTTCTTTTTTTCATGCTTGTGCATTGAGATCACTTTTGCTGTAGTTGTAACTTTTTCCCTCCTAGAGATGTTTAGCAGTTCAAAGTCCTTTTTTTACTGCTGATCTAAAGCAGAGTGGACTGCTGTGGATGCACTTGCAGGGGCTGGAGGCACTTCAAGGAACATATTATAGACATTTTCCTTTCTATTACTTTTTTAATTTAAGGGAAGTCAAATGCTAAAAGCCTAATGTTACTGCATTGCTCTCTTGCATTAAAGTCTCCCAGTGGCAGGAAGTTTCCTGAGCGAAGGCCAAGAGCCGCGACCTCTTTCTGCTTTGTGCCAGTGCAGTCAGGTGCAGGGCATGACATGTGCGGGGTGCCGGGTGAGTGAGCGAAGCTGCTCCCACATGAATCCTCCCCCCTTGATCCTCTCCAGTGCTGCTTTGAGCCGATGCCTGCCAATGTCAATTATTATTTATTGCTTTCAGCTTCCTGCCGGGCATAGCCAGTGCCTCCGCTGGCAGCCCGTTGCCGGTGACTCTTTTCCTGGTGTGCCGTGGGTTTGCATGGTGGTGTCATGCCGTGGCACCGCGCGTCCCTCTGCCTCGGTGGCCGGCAGGTAGAGCCGGCAGTGCCCGTGGGACTCTGCTGTCCGGCCCCCGCAGGCAGCAGTGCCAGCGCTGTGCCCGCGCAGGGAACTCCCAGGCTGGCTTGCTGCAAATCAGACTGCTCGTCCTTGGTGTCGGGGTTGCAGCTTGTGTTGTCCACGCTCCCCTGTCTCTCTTGTTCCGCTCTCCCCGCTCTGCTGAACTGGCTGTTTTGGTTGAAACGTGCTTATCTCCAAGCAGACGAGCAGCGGTGTCTACCCGCAACGAGCCAGCAGGGTCATGCAGACGCCTAAAGCTTCAGCACCCACCGCAGGGTTGCTGTCCCCCAGGCCTTCCCGCAGCCATTGGGAAGCCGTGCCTGGGAGCGGAGAGCAGTAACTCTTCCCAAAGCCTGCTTGGAGCCGCTCTGCATCGCCCAGAGCAGGGCCGTGGCCAGGCCTGAGGCTCTTCCTCGCCACCCTCTGCCTTGGGGTTTGCTCGGTGTCTCTAAGCGCCCTAGCAGCAGGCACGTGGTGCTGGGCCCCTGTGCTCCCACCCTGCTGTTAGCCCTTAATGACAACAAACTCCTGGCATTACGGCCTCTGCCATCTCCCCGTGTGCTCAGCGCGGTGGGATCCAGCGCCACCGCTTGCCTGTGCGGTGTCCTCAGCAGCTTGTCATGGAGCCTGAGCGTGCGCGGGGTCTGTGGCCTTCACAGCTGGTGGCCCGCGACGCTCGTGTCCCTGCTGCGCCGGCTGTCCCGCTCCTCGCGTCCCCCCAGGCAGTGCCACTTCTGGTGAGGATGAGGATGAGCACCCTCACCAGGGCCAACTTGAGCCCTGCTCCCACCACCCCTCAGTAACCCCCAGGGCTCCGACTCTCCCCTCATGTCCCTGTTAATCCCTTTCTCCTGACCCCCTGGGAAAGGGAAAGGAGCTGCTGGGGTTTCCTCTCCAGCTGTGAAGCAGGAGTGGCCGTGTTGGTTGTCAGTCCCAGCACCTCAGACACATTAGTGAAAATAAGGAGCCAAGAGGATTCACGTTAGGCCAGGGCTGGTGGGTGATGTCCAAGATGCTGCTTGTTTTCCCAAACACAACCCACGGCCCGGCAGGACAGCATCGTGCCTGCTCCTTGGGTCAGCCTTGCAGGCTTATCGAGGGAACGGGGCGTTTCAACCAGGCTGTGCAATCCGCAGAACACTCTCTTTCTCCCTGCCGTCCTTTCCCAGGGCTAAGATAAGGTGTTTGTGGGAAGCTGACCTGGCCCCCTGCCCCAGGACGTGCAACATGCAGCAGGGTAAGCACCGGGCTCTGCAGTGGCCCAACGCAGGTCACAGGAGGACCACGCAGGGCTGAGCAGAGATACCCTGTGACTACCCTTGCTTCGGTGTGTGGCCGGGGCTTGCGCTGGCTGCAGCTGCGCTGGGCAGCTGAAGGAAGGAGGGCTGAGCCCAAACAGAGCAGCAGACTGTGAGCCAGCTCCCTGTGACGTTTATGGAAAAGCTTTAGAAGAGAACTAGCTCCTTTACAGAGTCTGAAAGGACAAGAATAAAAGGACTAAGCAGAGTCTCTTTGGTCTCTGTTGCACAATTTCAAGATCTTTGAAATCTTTAGTCACCAGGTTGGTCTGAAATTGGCCTCCAGATTGCATATTGTGGATAGAGAACACTCAGTAGGCATGCACAGATAATGTGATTGCAGTAATTTTCTCAGGAAATAGGGCTCAATATGCCAGGCGGTGATGCTGTGAGGCCGTTTTCAGACAAGGAAATGCTCCATATGCAGTGCCAACAGGAAGGGCTGGCACTTGGAGAAGGAGCTTTCCCAGGCCATGGACACGCTGATGCTGCAGGAGGTCGCGGTTGCCTGCTGGGAGAGCGACGTGCCAGCCCCGCGGCTGCAGGAGCAGCAGTTGGTGAGGTGCAAGTTAGTGCCTTCCCTCGTGCAAAAGATGGAGCAGTTCAGTCCAGGTTTCCTTCCAAGCCAGCTCCTGCCGCTCGCCCGGTTTCTGCACCCAGAGGAAATGGGTGGCTGCAGAGAGGGCCTTGGTGGGGCTGCAGGAGGGTCTTCCCAGCCTGTCTCCAGCACCAGTAAGAACTGGGCAGCCTTGGAGGGACTGGCTTTAAAAGCTCTTTTATTTTTCCTGCCTCAGAATTATCCTCTCTCCCACCTCCCTGCTCTGCACTCTGGCATTTTGCTTTCCTTGCCCACTGGAAACACCGCTGTTGGGTTTCCCGTGTTGCTGTTCTCGTGGAGCTGTTCTGTTCCTGGGAGTCATTTTTCACCCATCTACCTCCCCCCACCTCTCACACCACAAACTGATTTCAGTGGAAATGCCAACGGCCTCCAAAGCTCAGTCCTTTAGAACGAAAAAGCTGCACTGGTTATGCCAGAGCTGCCTTAAGCACCAGTGGCTTTTCCGCACTTTCTAATTACCGGATGATGGGCAGGGTCTGATTTTAGCCAAAGGAGCATTGCACTCAGCAGAACTGCCCAGCAAACGAGAGAATTTCCAAAATAGCTCCATGGGCTGCAGGGAGCAGCCGTGGGACGGGCAATCCCCTCGGTGCTTGCAAAGGGTGATCCCTGATGGCCTGGAGAGAGAAACTGCCCTGATATTTCAGGGTGGGAGAGCAGGGCTCAACTGGCAGCAATCGCGGCCTTTTCACAGGCATGTGGTGTCCTGGGGGTGGAGGTTTTTACAGCAGGGGATTCGTTTCTCAAAGGAGGGGTGTTGCCATTCTCTGGTTGCTCAATTCTGCTTTTAAATGGGAGGGAAAAAATAATCCACCCAAGGCTCCCTCGGCTCCCCGCTGCCAGCCGGGCAGTGCCGCGCGGGCTGGGACAGCCCTGTGCCGCAGGGACGGAGGGTTCGCGGGCAGCCCCGCGCGCCTGGATCGGCTCCCATGGGCGATGCTGCCCTGGCTGGGTCTGAACCAGGGTGGCCTGGGGGCCCTACAGTTATGAGCATCAAGGCTTCCCCGTCCTGAAGGCACCGCGGGGCTGAGGCCGCTCTGCGACGGGTGACGCGCTGGTCTGCCCCGCTGCTTCCCGCGCTGCGCTACGGACCGACCCCGACGGCCCTCGCGGGGTCCCGCTCCGCAGCGACGCACCCGGGCACTCCGTGGGAGCGACTTGCAGAGCAGCGAGGCACATGGCGACCTGACAGATGCCTCTTCAAGACTGTAGCAGCATAAACAGAAAAAACAAATAAACAGTGGAAAGAAACAGGCTTAATTAAGGGCTCTGAAAGCAGGAAGCGTGCACATGTGCTGGTCAGAGTGCAAATATTTTCTTCCCGAGCTGCTTTCTAAAAGGGTTCAGGTGGTACCGCACGCATTTAAAAAAGAGGGTAGCAGTTCCCAGCCCCACCGGAAGGCAGAGCAGCCACAGGGCACTGCTGTTGTGCAGCATCTTTTCCTGGTGCTCCAGCCTTTGGCTTTAGGCTCCCACAGTATATACTGAAGCCATTCAACCATTTGGCTAAAAGCAGATGGGCAGGGAGAGAAAACAAAGTCAAGCGAGAGGCAGAAAGGCAGCTTTTGTGCCCCGTGTGTTTGCACAAGTCAGCCCAAGCCCTCAGCGCCGCTGCTCCCTGGAGCAGGGTGGCTTTATCTGGCTCTGAGTGCTGGGCTTCCGCAGCCCCACGGCTGCTGCAGGCAGCGGCGCTTGGGGCAGCGATGGGGAAGGGGTCAGGAGGCGCCTCTCGTGAGCGGTGGCAGTGCCAGGGTGCTGGCCAACAGCCTGACCCTTCCTCATTTGCAGGAAGGCCTTTCAGCTCCCTCCGAGGTGCTGGGGGACACACCGAGCGCCGCGCAAGGCCCTCGGCTGCTCTGGGGGCAGCAGATCTCTGTGACCGTTCTGCTGCACGGACCTGGCCCAGGCTACCTGGAAGGGACAAGGGAAACTGGTCTGTGTAGGCAAGAGCCTCCAGCCTGGCCCTTCCTGTTGCTTCCCTCCACACATCATGCCTGTTCCCGGAGCACCTCTGGAGACGCCGCTGGGCGCTGCATGGCTGTGCCCAGGGTTTATTCCGCCGGGCTGAGCAGTGCGATCGCTGCCATGTCACCGGGGCCCAGCGCAGCCACAAGGGAATTTCACTTTCCCACAGGACCCACTCCCAGCGGCTGGGAAGCGCCCAGGGGCGCCCCGTCTCTCAGCCCTGCGCACCCATTTTCAACATGTGCATGGGAACATGTTGAAACAACAAATGCAGCCCATTCCCCTGTGAGCATGAGGAGACGCTTGAATGCAGCAGAAATCTGTTGAGTCCGAGTGCACTCCCGCCCTGTTTGAGCTCAAATCCCCCCCAGAAGCTCCGGCTTAGGCTTGCGCAGGCGTCCAAGGGCAGAGCTTGGCCCACAGCGGCCAGCGTCAGCACAGCGCACAATGCTCAGCAATCACAACGGGGCTCGCCGGCTTAGTCTGGCATGCACAGCTCTAAAAACCCCCACGCAGCTATTGTCAGGACGATCCCACCGACCGCAGCAGAAACGCGCAGGGGACGCGACGCCCCCGCGGGGGCGGGCAGTGCCCAGGGGATGGGTGTCTGCCCTGCAGGATGCTCCGGACAGCGCTGCAGGGGCACCCAGGAGCTCTGAAAGACACCGTCTTCTTGTCAGCGCCTGCCTGGCACCAAAAACTGGGCCTTCGTTAGGGCAGTGAGGAAGCATCTGTGGTGCACAACCCCCTGGGGAACCTGGCACACGCACACGTCAGGCCTGGCCTCTCTGCACACAACACCGAGTGGGGAGCGCTCCACCTTTGCTTCCAGCAGAGCAGATGGAAGCAGTTTCTGGGGTGCAGATTGCTGGGACCACTGTCCTGGCTGGACGCCAAGCAAGGCTGTGTTGAACCATCGGCCCAGGTGATTGATCCCAGGGATGCTGCAGGGATCTGCTCTGCCTCTTTCTCTTCTGGGTGAGCAGCAGGACCCGATCTTGCAGCAGCCGCTGGGCCTTTGACAGCTGTCCAGGGCTTTGGGGTGATTTTTCTGATGGTGCGAGCAGCGAAGCAGCCCTTCCCCAGGCAGCAGAATCCTTAGCGCTGGGTCCAGTTTTCATCAGCCATGTCTCAACTGGGCCTTGTGTGCGGCAGAGCAGCCCCCCGCAGTGTCCCCGGGCCAGCTCTCCCGGCCTTGGCACCGGAGCCGCAGGCTCCGCGGGCTCGTGCGGTGCTGCCGGCCTCCAGAGCCGGCTCCCTGCTCGCCTCCGCAGGCTCTGCCGAGCCGCGGGGGGCCAGTTCTTCGCATTGTCTCTGGAAAGGCGTAGGACAAAGAGCTCCGGGTGTCCCTTTGATGGGCAAAAGCCTGACACTGAGATCTGCATTTGTGATCCCTTTGTTTGTTTCCTTTCCCCGGGCTGTGACCAGTGCTGAAGGCCTGTGCCCTCCCAGGAGCAGCCAGCGGCTGACGACGCAGGCGGGCGGTGGGAACAATCCCATTTCCAGAGCAAGCAGGACACGGCTGAGTCCAGAGCTGCCTTCAACACACAGCGCCACTGTTGTTTCTCCACAGCCTTCTCTGCATTTGGTTGCTTAGTTTAGTTTTCCTTTTGCCAGGAGGAAGCCAAAAAAGTAGATATGTGGCACATCCAGAGCCCTCCCTGTGGGCTCCTCTGCTGCCAGGGCATTCTGAGCTTTACACTCTGAAGAGAGGCCCTCCAGGCTTGCCTGCCCACGAGTGCAAAATATGTCCAAGTATGGTCCAAACACCAGCTCAGGAACCCAAGAAGCAGCTCTGATCCTGCAAAAACTACACTGAGCTTTTGGCTCCCCTCTGAGGGTCCATGTGCTGAAGACAGGGACATGTGTCCGCAGGTAAGGACTGTCACCCTTTGCCACCACCATTGCTGGCCACCTCAGGGCACCTACACCATGACCTTGCTGGGCACAGGTGGACCTTTAAGTCCTGGTGTGTCCAGAGGAACACCAGAGAGGTGACCTCCAGCACAGCTCCACTGCCGCATCCTGCGGGAGCGTCTCCAAAGCCCTCCCGTGTCTGCTGCCCTTCTCCCTGGCACAGCGAGTCTGGCCAAGGCTCCTCCACGCAGAGGCTCCAAGGGCCAGCTGAGGGCTTGGCGCTCAGTCCCGCTGCAAGGCAGGCAGCGCAGCAGAGAGGCAGCACCAGCAAGAGGCCAGCAAACCTTCCCTGCGAGCTGCCGGGAGACAGGGAGCCACAGGAACCGCGATCAGGATGCTGCAAGAGCCGCTTTGAGCCAAAGGGAGATGGGCACAAACCAGCACCGGTCTCTTCCCCGGAGAACAACAAACAACCCAGCAAAGCCACTCCAGCCCAACGCAGCAGGCGTTTCGCATCTGTCCCTCATGGGGGATAACACAGAAAACCTCCAGCTGTTCTTTCAACACTGACGATCCCCACAGAGGAGTTGCCAGTTGCTGGCAAAGAAGGAAATTCATTTGTGGGTGTGTGTAAAAATGAAAAGCAGAAGGTCCTCCCCAGGCCTGGCATTGTGTCGCGGGTGCCCAGCTGGGCCCAATGCAGGCAGGGAAAGTTTCCACGGAAATAGGCCCTCCAAACCCTGCAGAGCAGGGCTTGCTCCCCGACAGGACACGTCGGCCGCGGGTTATCAGTAAATCCATCCGGCTGGGAAGGGGGCTGGGAGAGGAAACCTCTCTCCCAGTTAGTCCCTCCCTTCCTTTCTTCCACCCAGAGCTGCAGCACAGCCAGGGGGAGGGATGTTTTCTAATACTGCTGAAATGCTTCAAACAAGAAAGGACTCCAGAAGGGGACAGAGAAAGAGATGTCCCGTCCCGTCTCCTCTCGCACACACGCTCCATCCAGCGGGCGCCCAGATTCCCCCAGTAGCCCTCTCTAGTTCCAATTCCTTGAAGCACAAACAGCAAAGCTCTGAGCCGAGCGCACCGGCGTCAGCCCAGACACCGGCGAGGACCTCTGCTCTTGGTGCTGATTTGGGGAAGAGGAGCAGGGCCAGAGCCCCAGGTTTGTGTGGGAGCTGCCCTTGTCCAGTGCCAGGATTCCCTGTCCCGCCATGGCCTGTGGGAGGGGAATGGTGGAATTCCCTGTCCTGCCATTAGGGAAGGGAAGGGGCAGCATCCCCTCAGTGGATGGTATGGCTCCCACCTGGATGCTGCTCTGTGCCTCCGGACAGGCCCAGGCCCTCCCCTGCACTGTCCCACTTGGCAAAAACACTGCTATTACCCTCATTTTCTGTGGTGGCAATTGAAGAGCAAGGGCTAGTGAGCTTACTCTTCTTCAGGCACCATTTCTTCTAATTCCAGCCAGTCCATATTTGCACACTTCACCAGTCCACATGCCTTTATGGGATGTCCCATGGCTCCTGCTGGGTGTGAGGCTGAGCTGCTAGTCAACACATCTTCTCCTTCAGCTCAGCCTTTGATCTGCCACTCACAGGGTTCTTCCACTGGGTTATATTCCCTTTAGGGTCATACCAGCTGCAGCTGTGCACTCATTTTCTACATGGCTTTCACCTGTTACAGCTACAATTTTCCAGTCCCCACCTTTTCCCCACAAGTGTCTGAACAGCAGAGTTACCTGGGAATTTCATTCCATGAAAAACCCACTCTACTAATCCCATTAATAAACCCTGGGCGAGCTCTCTCCCCGGGGTGCTGTGGGCAGGCAGGTTAGAGCAGGAGTGAGGAGCTGGCAGGTACCTTGGGGCAAATCCAAAATTAAGGGGCTGGGGTGGGGAGACATCCCTGACACTTACATCTCCCCTCCCTCATTTTCTGATTACTTGGCACTTACCTGACGCAATTAATGTTCATTAACAGACAGAGCATCACCCTGGGAAGAGACCTGTGCTCCCATGGCAAGGAAGGACTTGTTCCATAAGTTTTTCCCCTAAAAAAAAAAAAAAAAGAAATTTAAAAGGATGTTCTCCAAATCTGGTGTTTTTTAAACTGTTACTGGTCCCCCCTTCTCCCTAAACAGATGCAGATACAGACAAACACAGGACTTGTGGCATGGGGAATCGCGGCTAATTTTAATAGGAGCTCCCAGGAGAAGGAGGTAGCCCTGGGCCCGGCACAGAGTGGAAAGTCACAGCACTGCTCAGGGCCCTGCACAACCTTGCTATTTTGGAGCTGGCTACATCCCACCTTGCCTCAGACACACAAACACGGCACAGCCCAGACCTCAGGCCCTCCCGCCCGCGGCATCGGCTCCTGCCAAGCCCTGCCGTAACAGACAGCGGTTTTGGAAGGGAAGTAAACAAGTTCCAGGGCCTAAATTGAGATCCTCAGAACTCATCACACTGGAGCAGGGACTGCCGGGGCTTTTTCTCCATGTGCCATTTTATGACAGCAAGGTGCTGTGTTTTCATCCAGCTGAGGCTTGGGGGGTTGTATTCTCTCTGGTTCCCCTAACCCTTCTATCAGAGAAATCCAATTAAATCAAATACAGGCAGATGAAGCAAATGATTTCTCTACTGACAGGTCCTTGCAAGGAGCAGAATATTTACAAAACCTGAATTGCTCATGGTAGGAAGATTTTCAGGGATTTGAACACTCCAGAGTAAAATCCAGCCAGGACAGGGAAGTTGATCGTGGCTGAGGAGATGACCTGGAGGGAGCTGGAGCTTTCGCCGACCTGACAGAGAGGCTGGCGCTCTCGCTGTTGCTCTTGGCCGGATCCTGAGAGCTGCTGCAAATCCTCAGCTCAATAGGAGCACTGAGCTGGCTGCACCCAACCCACTGCTTTCTCCTTTGGGGAAAACGGCTCCCAGACAGGCATTTGCTGCATTTCCACATACGCTTAATCTGGTTTAGCCATTGCCAGGACTGTTTAGCCATTCCCAGGACTACTGTGTTTGTAGCCTCAGAGCCACTGGAAACTGAAGACCTTGCAAGATGTTGGCTCTGTCCCTGTGCTGTCCCAATAGCCTCTCTGTACCAAAGCTTTGCTCTTAGAAAGCATTTCCTACCATCTCCCCTGTATCTTCTTTGCTTACTTCTGGGCCTACCTATTACTGTCTTTTTCTTCCTCACAGGAGCCTCCCAAATACATTTTAGCAAAACCAATCCCATTTTGTCTTCTCTTGTAGGGGACACCCTGTTTATAGAGCCTGCAGCACCTGGCAGCTCGACTCCTTTCTCTGATACATCTCAAGCCAGGGCTTGCTCTGAGCAACTGCAACTCGAGCAGAAAATACCAGAGAAAGAGTTTGAAAAATGCAGGTTTCCTGGAGCCCTTTACAGGGTCATGTGTGGGTCCAGCCTGGGGGTACCCGGCACCCCTTTGCTGCTGCCCGGCGACGCCGCTCCTGCCCAGGGATGCGGTACCGCTGGTCCTCGAGCGGGAATGTGGCCTCTTGGGATCCCTGTGCTGGGAGCAGGGCTGCGTTTCCTGGCTCGTGCAAGGGCCGGGAGCCGCGCCGGGGCTGCTTGCCGTGCCGCGGCCGCACGGCTGCCAGGAGCGGCTCCGAGCCGCGCACAGGCTGCATCACTGCGGGACGCGGCTGCCCAGGACGGGGCGACGGGAATATTTTGATAGCGTTTTGCCAGCTCTGATGGTTAATGGGAGGACAATAAAGGCCTGTTCTTCAGCCTCCACGGGGAACTGCTAAACTTTCCAGGCTTCCCGTTCATTTAGTGAGCGGTGCAGCCCTCCTGTCACCAGCATTTCCCTCCTCTGCATCATCTTTGCCCGCTCCTCTTTGCCCAACAGCGTGCAAACCTGGAGTGAAAAAGGCCATCATCAATTAAACCCCATGTTCACTGGTGTGGGGCTCCCTAGGCTGGCAGGTGACACAGCGGTCCTTGGTTATCAGTACAGGCCATTCCTGGAACGTGGCTCCTGTGTTTCCATGATGTGTCTAGACACAGACCTTTCTGAACAGACTTCATTCAGAAAAACCTTATTTTTTTTTCTGTTGCCCATCTCCACAGGGCAGAGATCTCTGCACACATAAGCCTCAGCCTTTCCACGCATGTGTGAGAGTGATTTGAATGTTAAGTAAATTACTGAAGGATTCCCAGGAAAGGTGAGAGGGAAGATGAGGCCGAATAAAACTGCTCTTCTGTCTCCAAAATGTAGGTCTGTGGGGTGGATCTAGCTAGACTAAAGCAGATCTTATTGGTCGCAGTTGTGGAGTAAAGAGCTCATTTGAGAATCAGACTTTTCTCAAAGGATTTCACACTCACAACCCAAAAAAGCAGAGGCAGCTGGTCTAGAGATCCTCCCTGAGGCCACTGCCTTTCTGGAAATCAAAAGCCCAGGGATGCTGCAATGAGCTGAAGGAAATCTGGTCCTGCTATACAGATGTGGAGGCCTTCCAGGCTTTCCTGGGGCAAGGTGGCAACCCTTCCTTCGGAGAACAGGGCTCCAAATAGCACAGCTTCCATCAGCTGCTAATTTTCCCCCTTGTGCTGACAACCTTCTGGATGCCTGAGGGGAGGCAGCAGGAGGCCAGGACGTTTGTGCACTGGTTCTCCGAGGATCCTCCCCGCCATCAGCGTCAGGGTGGGCTCATCCCTAACAAGTGCCACCTGTCTCAGGCTTGGGCCCACGCTGTCCCTTCCCCGGCTGGGGTTGTCGCTGCTGTCCCCAGAGGACACCCCAGTTCAGAGGTCCTAGAGGTGACAGGACACCCTGGTCTTCCACCAAGGCTGCCTTTTTGGAGGGCCAGGCTGTGTTTATCCAGGCAGAAGAGCCGCCACTGCAGCCCTGTGCATTTAGGGGGCTTCCCTCTCCTTACATGTCCCAGGGGCTAGAAGGTGGATTCCTGTTTATTTCCTTAGGCAGTTCCATTCATAGCCTTCAAAAACTGCCAAGCCGCATCTATCAGGCCTGAGAGGACTTGAAAGGGCATCTTAGGTAAACAGCGGAAGCACAAGGGGACTGCCCAGAGTCGGCAGTGTTTGCTGGGTTTCTCCCTCGGGAGCTTTACTGCATGTTCTGCAAGGCCTAGGCACCTCCACCGCAGGGTCCTGAGCAAAGCAGCAGTCGGGCGGTGACACTAAGCCCCATGCCTGGGTGCTTTCAGTCCCCAGTGTCTGCAACCCCATAGATGTCCAAGCGAGGGAGTGCACATTGCGGCGCAGTTTGAAGCCCTCCCTGTGAGGTCTGGGAAGACCTTCCACTGGACACCCCAGGGGACAGCTCTGGGATCCTGCGCACCCCATGGAAACCGTGCGCCATCCACCGCAGTGCTCGTCCCTCTGCCTCTGCACCCCCAGCTCGTGACTCACAGCAGAGCCATGCACACCGGCTTCCCCTCTCCCGTCCCGCGGCCCTCTGGCTTGCAGCTGAAAATTCGCAGTGACATCCCCTCCTCTTCCTTCAGGGCCAGAACCCCATTCGCCCGCATCACTCCATTGAGCCAGGCTGCCCAAGTCCATTTGTTCGCTCAGGCTTTCCTGGGCCAAGCTCCCAAAGAGACTCTGCAGGGGCAGGGGCCTGGAGAAGCGGTGGTTTGTCAGTCTACTGCATCTATACAGACAATCAACCCTATCACCAAGCTGGAGGGACCGTCCCATGGAGAATGGGACAGGAGAAGGGGCTGGAGAAGCCCCTGCCTCATGTAGGACCAAGACAGCTAAGCTGGGGCAAGTTCCCAACAGCGTTTAGCTTCACCCTGCACTGTGCAGATGGCCCTGCCAGTCCTGAACGGTGGTCATGCATCTGCTTGAATGCAAATCTGGAGGCCGCAGCCTTTTGCCCAGTCCTCTGGTCTCCTTTTGAAATGAAAAACAAAACAGAAACAAAACCAAGAAACCCTCCTACACTCACGGGTTTTGGAGATAGCTGGAGAGCTGGAACATTTCTAGGATAAGCAAGATGCCTGTCTGTCCTGCACTTACTCATTTCAGCTGCCTCTTCCTGAGCTGGGTGCTGGGCTGCAGCACCGAGAGCCGCTGCGTCTCCCACCCTGCGCTGAAGGGATCCTGCTCGCACAGCAGCCTGTGTCCGCCAGGAGCGCAGCCCTCAGCCGCACACTAATCAATGAAGACTTATTAAATGACATTCCTACAGCGGTTCCAGGGCATCCTGTTTATTTATATGCACTTTGGGTTCATTGTTTTGCTGTAACCTCCACCAGCAATTAGTGCAGGAACATCATCCTCTCCAGAAACTCATTAGAAAATCCCTCCCAGAACATAAAGGAGGAAGGGCTGCCGAGACTGAAGAATTTGTGAGTAGGATACAGCAGGATTATTAATCTCCACTTGTATCACTTCCAGCAAGCTTCTCACTTGCATGGAGAGTACCAAGGTTTTCTTAACTGTGCCAGCCCAGATCTGCCAAACTGGGCTTAAAACAGGATGAAGAAATCCAGATTTTGAGCTGAGGTTAGCTTGAGTTCAAACCTCAGCCTTGCAAACATCTTGGCTTTGCTGCAAATTCAGTTTGAGTCTCAGGGGGTCTGGCCTTGCTTGCTTTTTCCGTCAGAGTTTATGAGGTCACTTGAACAGGGAGCAAGAGAAAGGGGACTCGGGGCTCAGGAGCTGTGTCTGAAACACGCGCTGGCACTGCTCAGAGAGCCCAGTCCGGAGCGGCAGGACAGGCCCGCGTGGTGCAGCACAGCCCGTTGCGCAGGGCCCATGGCTGATAAGGCCCTCTTGGGCCTTCTTCTGCCTGCCCAGTTCCCTGAGCTTTAGATACCATATGAGGAACCTCTAGCCTGCCCAAGGTCCAGTATTTCTCCTGGCAGAGTGACATCAAAGTCTCTTCTTTGACATCTAAGCCCTATAAGTGTTCAGGGCGCTTTCCAGGACTTTTTTTGCAAACTCTCAGTCATCTTAAAGCTTCTTGAAGCTGGTGAGATTAGAGAGGCTGCCAGTGGCTCCAGGCCCTTGCTTCCCTCTCTGTGCAATCCCCCTTCATCCCGCAGCTGGCAACGTGAGCCCGAGCCTGGCAAGGTGCCTGTCGGGGGGAGCTGCAGGACCGGGCTCTCCCCCGCGCTGCAGCTTAAGGCCCCTTTCCTGTTTGCATTAACTCCAGCCAGGCAGGAGGGCTCTGAGGAGCCCCTCACTCCGCACATGCCTGGATGTATAGCTGAGAGCTCAGGAGCCACCTCCAGACACGACCGCACCGCTGCTGCAGGCTGCATTTCGCTTTCATTCAAGACCAGGGTTTAAGCCGCCACGTATATAAAGAAATCCCTGTTATAATTATCTTCCTGGCACTGTCACTTACTTCTTACAAGAGGGCTTAGCTTCAGGCTAGACTGAAGAGCACTGAGCAATTGCCACGTTGTCAGTTAGAAAAGACGTGGTTTCTTTTTTATTTTTTCCCCCCTTAAAATATTTTCCAGATGTCTTTTTTTTTTTTTTTTTTTTCCTTTTAGGAGAAGTACCAGCAGCTGCATGATTTCAATGTGAGCCGTGACTAATCCAGTGCAGAAAACATTCACCTCCTCGGGCTGGGAATCTAGAGACTGAAACTCAGACCGTGGGCACTGACCGTGGGCACTCGTGACCTCTGGAGCCAAAGGGGACCTACTTGTGGGCTACACTTGGGAGCTGCGGACACCCGAGGCGGGAGGAGCAGCAGCCCAGATGCCACACGTGCCAGCTGAGTTAGGACAGACATGGCTGTAGCAACCAAATTGACCTCCACACAGACCCTAGATGGTAGCATGGGGTCTTTTGGGATGTTGTGGGTGACATCAACATCCACATGCTAGAACTCAGGAATTGCTTTTTGAATGGTGTGTAAAGAAGCAGCCAGGGTCCTGGTAGCTTTTCAGCAGGAGCAGGATGCCTCTTGCAAAGCCTCTTGGGCATCTCCAGGCAACCTGAGGCTCCCAAGCCTTTTGACAACATGAATCTCAGCTTCTTGTGTCCAGCTCTCAAAGCAAACAGAGAAATCTCTCTGCTCCTCTGTGCCTAGAAGGCGTCATGTCTTACAGGGCGATACAGAGCAGCATGACCATCCCCATCACAAACCAAGACCCTGCTAACCAACCCCTGGAGTGAGCTGGGGGGATACAGCCCCACAGGGTCCCACCTCCTGGTATGTTCACCAACACCTTCTGCCTAGAACAAATCCTTCAGGACACAGGATTTAATCCTGAGGCCTTTCATGACTTTTTCTTCTCTGGCTCTTCATCACCAGCATCCCCGCCTGCCTGATCACAGAGATCCACAGTCCCATCAGGAAGTGAAGAAGCGGTCCTCGTGGCCCCCTGTACTTTATATTTCTTTCCTATCCCCTTTCTATTTTGGTCTTGCAGCAGAAGTGCTGATAAAGAATCCTAAATTACAGAGTAACAGGCCTCCACCAGAGCAAAGAGCCAGCAAATCCTGACAGGCCTATTCCTACGCTGATATCTAAAACCCCAGGAACTCCAGTGCAACAGGTTAAGTGCCCCCAAGCAGACAAGACAAACACACTGCGTTAGATTTTGAGTCCTGTGTCCTCCTCACCCAGCATCCAGGATGACAGTCCTAGTGCTTGGGCAATTTGTCCCCAGACCTGCCTGCAACAGGAGCCACTGTCCCTCCAGCAGCCCCTAGCAGAGCAACCCCAGGTGCCAGGGCCTGGGTGACCCTGCTGGAGCCACCAGGCAAGGACAGTGCCATGGGTGCACGATGAGCTGTAAAAACCTGCTAATGAACTGGCCGCTCTGCGGTGCTCTGGGAAGCCCTATAGCCCAATGTTAAAGAGTTGGGTCCCGTAGGGACACCCTGACTCTAGCAATTTAACAACCTCACCACTTGGCTGCTGCTCTTCCCTGATAAAGTGGCCCCACGGCCACGCTGGTGTGTAAGGCTGTGTTGTGCCGTTGTGCCAGGGGTCAGGTGAACTTTAAGTCTCCTCTGCTGTGGTGAAATGCAAGGAGCTGGGAGCTGGGTTTTCCTCCTTGGCAGAGATAGGAGAAGTCAACCCCCGGCGGCCTGGCCGTTTGCTGCCTCTGGCTGCTGACTGCTTCAGCTGCAAAGGCAAAGTACTGAGCCCCACCTGAAGAGACCCTCGGATTCAACGGACACACAATTTCCAGGCCACCAGGTTTGCTCCATCAGAACTTACTGATTGGAGCTGCTGGACGATGACACCAGCAGGAGCCCAGCATGCTGGGGGTTACTTCTCCCAGCTGAGCATTTCTCTGGCTTTCAGAGCATATTTCAGACATGCAGTAGGTCTCCACAGTCTGGAAAAAGGGGATCATCCTTTCCCCTCCCTCCCTGCAAGGCAGTGTTGGATGGCAGCAGTGTCAGGAGAGGCTGGAGGAGTGTGGATTCTTCTACCTTCCTCTGCAAGCCCCGAAGAGGGAAAACAACAGCCTAGGGGCTGAACTGAGAGATTGTGAAATGACAGGATGGAAAGTTTTTATTGTGGCAGGTGAAGGTGCTAGGAGCTGTACAAAGGAAGCATAGCCATGGTATTCCTCCCTGCTCCTCCCAAACTGTTGGCCCGAGAGAGATCCAGAGAACCTACAGACTTGTTGCACCAGTACAAGAAGCTGCTGTGACAAAGCCTTAGTGACAGAAACGCACTGGGAACTGATTTCTCCCTGCAAGAGACCCTGTTTATCTCCAGCACCTCAGGATTGCTCCAGGGTTTCATCTGGAGTGGAGCGGTGCCTTGGACTGTATTTCGGGAGCAGGGCGGTGAGAGGGGGTGGGACGGACCACTGGGGAGCCAGGCAGAGGAAGAGACAGATTTGGAAAGATAACGAGGAGGAGGAGGAGGAGGAGAGGCAGCGGGAAACCCAGCCCACAGCCTGGCTTCCTGCTGCCTCCTTCTAAAACCTGCAGATTCCCCCAGCCCTTGCAAGAGCCTGAAGTTTCCTCCGCCCTGCCGCCGACACAGTCAGGTATGGCCGAAACCTCCTTGCCTTCCTCCCCGATGCTCTTCCTCCTGGCGTGGCAGCTCCCAAGCCACTGGCGCAGGCCCCGCACGGGCGCCCGGCTCTGCGTCTCGCCACCCGCCGCGCACCCGAGCACCTTCCCCGACTTCTGCTCTTGCTCCTCTTTGCAGCTGAGGCTGTTCCTGCGCTTCACGGCCACATCGCTGGCGCTCGCAGTCTGGTGGCCGCTGACTTTAAGGCTTTAACCCGACCTAATTTTTCTCTTTCCTCCCTTTTTCCTCCCTGGGTTTTAAGCTGTGGGGTATTGCCCCCGGGAGAGGTGCTGGACCCATGACCGGGCACATCAAACCACCCTGCACGGCAAACCATATTTAGCTATAAACTAGTGCGCATTTTACAGAGTACGAGGTGCTTTGGCATTTGATGTTTTACTCACCAGGATATCTAAAGGAAGAACAAAAGCGTTGTCGACTTTATCTCTCCGAGTCCTTTTCTTTCTTTTTCTTTCTTTTTTTTTTTTTTTTTCAAGTACAGCCGCTCTTATTTCTCCTGCAAAGAAAGACATTTGGCTTTTTGTTCCAAGCAGACTTTGAAATCACTTCAGGTCCTCCTGCATTATTTTGCCTAAATCCAGCTGATCAGCTGTTCCAGAGAGACAGAGGTTGCAGGGAAAAAAACAACAAAAAATGCAACAAAAAAAGAACGGAGCTCTGCTTTTGTTTGTTTAAAGGTACTAAAAATAAGGATCAGCCAGACCCAATTTTAGGTCCATGTAAAAAAGCCAAGGGCTTGTTTCCTTTAAAGGCAGCAGCTGTCTTTTCCCTGCCTAGACGTGCATAGCAGCCCAACTCTGCTCTTTGTATCCCTCCCCTAGAAAAACTCCGCTGTGTTGCCTACAGCCAAGGAAAAACTTAACAGGACGGTGCCTTAATTCCCACCCAAACTATCCCACTAGCGACAGGTTGAGTTGGAGTGGCACCGGCGGCACCGGCAAGGTCGCCCGCACTCCGACCACCACCGGCATGAAACGGCCCCAAAATTCAGCCACCACCAAAAGGACGAGGGTGCCGGCAGCGCCTGCCGAGGCCGCGCGGCCAAGTTTTGGGCGGAAGCCGAGGTCTGGGCGCCGAGCGAGGCGGCCCAAGCCCGGCTATTGTCTGCCACATAGGCAGGCGTGGGGATGCGGGCGGTGCTGGGAGGGGGTGAGGAGAAATCAACTTTCCAAAGTTTTCTTCAAGCCCCTCCTTCCGCAGCCCTGCGCTCGGCCATGACTCAGGCGCAGAGGAATGTCGGCTCCCATGGAAACCCCTTCTGGGTCCTCTGCTCCTGGGATGTTGGTTATCGCTGGAGCTGCTCTGGCAGGGCGAGCGCAGGGAATGCTTTGAAGACGGTTCACATTTTTGCAGGATGTTTAGCAGCTGGCTTCTTCTCTCTGTGTTTTTTTTTGCTTTTGCGGGGCTGTGCAGCAGGGAGAGATGGTCTCACTAGCTCCTCTGGAACCAGAGGGACCCACTGGCACTGGGCACAGTAGGGTCCTCACAGCACATCACAGATAGCAGGGTGCTGATGGCACGGCCCTGTATCCAGGTCAACAAAACCAAACCTCAGGCAGGAGAGCATAAGGCTCCATCACTTCTGACTGAGGTCTGCAAAAGGTTCCATCGCTCAGGTCTCATCCATACACTTTTCTTGATACTGCTTTAACTGTCTCCCTTCTTGGATGTAATGTGCAACCTAGAGAGTTAAATTGCGATAGCTCCAAGCCAGCACATAACAGGACGGCTAAATGGGCTCTTGCCCCGTCCTCTCCGAGTCCTGCAAAGACCTGGCACACTCCTGAGTGCAATCGCGGCAGCTCTAGAAACTCCCTGCGAGGGCAATGGGTTAACACTGCACGGTGGTGGGTAGATGTGTCTTTAGCAACTCTGAATGGAAAGATTAGGTGGATAGATTTTAATTTTCCTGTGTTTTAAGAGGTGTGTGCAGGCATGAAAGGGCACTTCAGTTCCCTTCCATTTAAATCTCCCCTGGGCACACGAGGCTATGAGCCATGTACGAGCTCCAGAGCGCCGCACAGGTGGCAGGAGCCAGGCTGGCTTCTGCCCAATCCTCATTTCCTGCCCTGTCTCATGAGGCCTGACGCAATGAAGTGGCTGCACAGCTGCAGGGTGACAGGGCACATGGACACGCACAGGCGCTCGGCTGCACGAGCAGGGACCCGGTCAGCGAGGGGCTCTACGGGGGCTCCCACAGCCAGCCCTCTGCACAGCTGCGCCGGGGCCGGCCAGCCGGCTGCACGGCTTTGTGATGGCCAACGTCCCCACCTCTCTGCACCTTGAGAACTCTGGCCCACGGGAGGCAACAGCCTTTTCTGGGCCTCTCCTGCCTTCCCTTTCAGTCTGAGGTGCTGGGACACGTTTCGGTCCCGCGTGGCCGTGGTGGGCGCTGCGACTGCTGCGGGTGGGAAGCCGAGACACGAGGAGGGTGTTTGCCCCATGGCTTCCCCCTTCTGCTCCTTGGCTGCCCGGAGGCAGGAGGTCGCAGCCTGGCACAGCGAGGCCTCTGGCTGGGCTGGCAGTGGAGGGCTGAGTTACCCCGTGTCAGTGGAGGGCTGAGTTACCCTGTGCTGGGCAGTGGCCTCGGGGAGGGGCTGTCACAGGGGCCAGGCGGAGGCTCCTCCCCGCGCTAACGTGGCAGCCCATCGGGCTTATGCAACCCTGGCCGGGGCCAGTGCCACATGGACCATGCTCTGGCCATCCAAGGAGCCTCCTCCTGTGTGGTCTGGACTCCCCCTTCCCCCCTCACTGCAGAGGGACACACAGAGACCCAAGGGACCCAAGGGGCATGGTTGCTCCTCTAGGTGTCCCTTAAGCAGGGCAGTGTGCCCATCAGGAGATGCTTATGGCAGTGCTGCAGGATGGGGGGAACGTGGTAAAGTGTTTGCCAGCGTGTCCTGCTTCCAATCCATGGAGGAGCTTGGGTGGAGGCTCAAATGTCTCTGTGTCCCGTGGCTCCCTTGTTAGGCCCATGTCTGTAAAGTGCAGCTAGCGGAAGGCAGGGCCAGCGCTGGTGGCTGGGCTACAAGTCCAACTGTCGAGAGGGATTTATTGGGAGCCATAAGACTTTACAGGGTGACTGGGAGCTGAAGTCCCTGCTTAGGACACAAGTGGGGTCAAGTCTTGCGTGAGCTGCAGGGGAGCTCCCTCACACTGAGCTCTGCTCTGCTGCCCTCTTCTTTACGGAGAGCGCTTGGTAGGGCAGGTCTGCAGAGGGACAGTGACAAGAAGGCTTCTCTCCTTTATGGCCTGGAGTTTGCCATGTGCATGCCTAGACTCTCCTGTGCTCTCCCCAGGATCTGAACCAGTGCAGGAGGATTGCTGCTCCACAGCCTTGGAGTTTGTTGTGAATGTGGCAACCTCAGCAGAACTTTCTGAGAGCAAGATGTGCTCGTTTCTGGTGTGTCTGGTGAAGGCATTGGCTTTTTTGATTCTGCTAGGGTATGGCACGGTATATACGCTCCTGCTTGCTAGGCTGTCTCCCCCAGTCTTGTTGCCTCTGTCCAAAATGCCCCTCTGCTGCATGGCTTTGGTCTTTCCCTCGTGCTGCCCTATGCTCGCCATAGGGCACCAGCATAGCAGTGCCAGGCATGGCTGGGCCAGGGTCCCAAACAGGGATCCCCCCTGAGCCCCTCTGGCAGGGAGGTGGATGCTGGGCTCATGCCATGTCCCAGCTTCCAAAGAGCATCCTCTTGGGCAGCAGGGCCATGGCAGGTCCCCAGGGAGGGAGCGTGTCCCCAGTGACCCACACCGTGGGCCACGCTTGCTGCTTCTGTCTGAGCAGCACTGAGCGCAGAGCGCCTGAGCCACCCTCACTTCTGGACACCAGGCATTCAGGAAAGACCAAGCCCTTGCAAAGCAGCCAGGGTCTTAACAGACACTGCAACGTCCTCTGTGCACAGCCTCTGCCTCCAGGATGTTGTTTTCTGAATCAGCTTGTTTTCCCCTCTCTGGTGCGAGACAGCTCTGCTGAGCTTGTTTGCTCAGGCTCCTTCATGCTCCTTCTTCCTCCCAAACACAACACTGGCAGCTCAGAGTGTCTGCTGGCTCCTAGCAAGCTTGTAATTCCCTGACCCCAGCTCGCTGCATGCCCAAGCTTTGAAACTCAGGGTTTTCTGGCCTTGGGGACATGATCTGAGAGGGTCTTGGTAACGGGTTGGGTTCTTCTTAATTCTGTCTTCCACATGTGCACTCACTGCCCTCTCCGCTGGGCTGGACGCCGCTGCGCCTCGGTACACTGAGTATCACTGAACCTCAGAGCATCTTCCAAGGCAAACAAGCCCCTTGGGAGAAGCCCAGGAAAAGCCAGGGATGGCAGCAAGGGAGGAAATGGACAGAGCCACCAGTACTTTTCCACCCTCCAGAAAATGTCCCTCCAGAAGGGAAGTGCTGGTGACCTCAGTTTCAGGTCCTGGCAAAGGCGGGCAGCGCTCTCGGCAGCCTCCAGAGCAAATAAAGCAGAGGAGAAGGGACGGTGTGTACTGAGCGGAGCGGAGAGCTGCGGCCGGCCGGACAAAGCGGCTTCCTCCGCCCCCGCGCACGGGTCTCTATCCCAGCAAAGCAGCCGTCGCCTCCATCCCCGCGGCCCAGCTCTGCCGTGGCCCAGGGAAGCTGCCCTTGCATGGGCCGGGATGGGCGGAGAGGAGGGCACCCCGGCTGCTTACAGGATGAGCCGGGCTCCAGGCGAAGCGCTGAGTTTGCAGGAGGATTTCAGCCTCCGCGTGGCCTGACCATCCTAAATGAGCATGGAGCTGCAGCCAGCCTGGTTTGGGCCAGCCTTGCCGCAGCTTTATGCCTAGAAAGAGCAGCCTTGCATAGGCAGGAAGAGGAAAGAGGCACTGGCAAATGAGATACGCACCTATGTTTGCTGGAAGAATGAGGCAATCTCTTTAACTCTGGGCAGGGAAGATACAAGAAATTCCTTCTGTCCCAGTGAAGCTATCCATCCATCTGCCATCTGTCCATCCACTTCCCCTTGCAGCCCAGCTAGGAGGGACCAAACGGGCTCTGACGCCCCTCCCATCCCTCAGTCCCGCTCAGGCAGCCAAGGCAGGTGGAGGAGAGGAGGGTGAGCGGAAAGGCCGGGGGAGCAGAAGCCTTGGCAGGCAAAGAGAGGCCCTCGGAGGTGTGAGACAGCTAGGGGGGCGTGCGGGCGGAAGAGAGCAGAAGGAGCCCTCCTCGCTGGCAGGCGGCGGATGCCGCTGGCATATTAAGCGGCCAGCTGAGCTCTTCTCTCTCCTCGCACAGAGGGGCTCAATCCTGCCAAACAGGAACTGAGGGGAACAAGGGCAGGGTTATTTCACCAGCTGGGACTCTGCTTCTGGCTCGAATCGCGGCCGGTGTTAGCTGGGCTCCTGTGCTGCCTCGCAGGGAGCATTTTGCTGCCTGAAACAGCTGCAGGCCTGGAGGGTGCAAAGTCCCTCCTGCGACCCATCTTCTGTGCAGAACCCCCTGGCAGGACAACCCAGAGGTGTCCTGACTCCCTCTGTGCCAGTTTGGGGGCCCTCAGGCCCAAGCAGGAAAGGAAAAAATTGCAGTAAAGATCTCAACATTTGGGGGTGCCAGAGATGGGTGAGTCCAGCCATGGCTCTGCAGGTTTCTATGTGTGATGAGTTTTTCTGGGCACTCATTAAAGGAAATGACTTCAAAATATCTCCCACTCCATGTAGTTTCTCTCTTCCCTTCCTACACTTTATGTTTTTTTTCTGATTGACAAAATGGTAGAGAGCTTTATATCCTGTACCTGTCACTGCTAGGAGGGTTTCTTAAAGTGCAAAGTACTTTTCTTTTTTTTCTTTTTTTTTCTCCTAAAATCACTTACAAGCTGGAAGGATGAACTGCCTTTTATACTGCAGTTTTTCCATCAAGATGCATCCAGGAATCTAATCACATTCCCATTTTGCAAAAACAAATTAATTTCTGCAGAAAACAATATTTGGCCTAAAGTTTTGGTTAGGAAAGTCAGCACGCACAACTGTAACATTGAATAGCCAAGGCAGGAAATGAAGAAAACGCCCTTTTCTACGTGTCTCATCAGCGGCTGTGAGCTCAGCCGGGAATCCGAAGACCTTGTCCCTCATCTCTCCTTTTGCTCTTCTTTACTCAGGGTTTGCTGAAAAATGAGGGCCTGGATTTTCTTCCTGCTCTGCCTGGCAGGCAAAGCCCTGGCGGCACCGGTAAGTGTGGCAGGCGACAGGATGGCTCCCAGCTTGCGCCGTGGCCGTTTCTGATGGGGATTTTCTTTTGCAACGAGTCAAAGCGGGAGCCCCCGCGGGAGCGCGTTTGCAGAGCCGGGCGCGGTTAGGAACGGGGGGCAGCGGGCCCCGGCGTCCTGCCGCCCACCTTGCTGGCGCACGGCCGGCCTTGGGCCTCTGCTCGCCGCCAGCCACTGCTCACAGGCCTCTCCCCTGCAGCAGGAGGCCCTGCCGGATGAGACGGAGGTCATCGAGGATCCCACCACAGAGGTAGGCGGCTCTGCCCCGTGCTGTGGGTCGGGCCATGGCGGGTCTCCCCAGAGCCCACCAGGACAGTCCCTCCGTGCCCAGCTGGGCCGCGGGGCCGCCCTGCGCAAAGGGGCTCAATAAGCACATGGGCGCAAACAACAACATTTCGTGGGTATCTTCCCCCAGGCACTGGTGTCTGCTGGGGCTCCCCTGCTTCCCTCTCCCAAGGGAGCTCGGAGGTGCCGGGGGGAGGCCCTGGGCTGCCCTGGCGCGGGGAAGGGCCGTGGGCGCTGAGCGCTGCCCCACACTCTGCCTTCTCCTGCAGGAGCCCGTGGGGGCCAACCCCGTCCAGGTGGAGGTGGGCGAGTTCGAGGAACCCTCGGAGGACGTAGAGGAGATCGTCGCCGAGAGTGAGTCGCTTCCCTCCCGCGGCAGCCCCAGCTTTCGCCTCCCTGAGAGGCAGAGGCGCCGTCCCCCTGTCCCAGCGGGGGCCTTCAGCCACCCCAAGCACCGAGGGACTCCCTCAGGGAGGGCTGCAGCACAGGGACGATGCCAAACGAGAAGTGTGTTTAAAAGATAGGAAGGTGCCTGACCTCCTCCTGCACTAGAGAGAACCATCACATTGTGTGGCTATGGAAAGGAGACCAGGAACAGCCCGGGGGCTGCTGAGGGGCTTCAGAAGCCTTCCCATCTTCCCAGTGCCGGGAGAGGTGCTTGGGGCAGTCCCTGTGGGAGGTGAGCCTGGCTCTGACTGTGCTTCCCGTCCTCTCCTAGACCCCTGCCAGAACCACCACTGCAAACACGGCAAGGTGTGCGAGGTGGACGACAACAACTCGCCCATGTGCGTGTGCCAGGACCCCTCCAGCTGCCCAGCCAGCGCCGGCATGTTCGAGAAGGTGAGCGGAGAGGCGCGTGATGGCCGGGAGCGGGCAGGGACCCCCGCACAGGGCGCTGCTGGCTCCAGACAAGGCAGGGGAGATGGTTGGGTTGGGGTGGCAGGTCCCCATCTGGCCTCTGCCAGATGCCCAAAGAGCTGTTGTCCACTTGGCAGCCCTCAGGACTGAGGTAGCCATCCTGTCTGGAAGCTCTCCCTGCTGACCATCAAGCAGGGCTGGTCTTCCTCCCTCTCATGCTGCCTTCTCTCATCCTGTGCAGGTCTGCGGTACTGACAATAAAACCTACGACTCCTCCTGCCATTTCTTTGCCACCAAATGCACCTTGGAGGGAACCAAGAAGGGACACAAACTGCACCTGGACTACATTGGGCCTTGCAAATGTAAGTGCAGGCGGTCCCTTAGACAAGGGGACTAACCTGAGCTCATCCTCTTTCAGAGCCAAAGCCTGGACCTTGCCCCTGGCCTGGGGAATTCGATAGGCCTCATCCAGGTTTTCCAGGCTGCCCCCATGCCCACCTTGCAACTAAGTGAATCCTCAGGGAAGGCTCAGGAACACAACTGACACTCAGACCCAAATTCACAGAAAGACCATGGGGATCACTTGTTCCCAGGGAACAGGTTTTGAAGAAGGGTGAAGTATGGTCCCAGAGCTGGCTGTTTGCCCTGGTTCCCACTGTCCATGAGTGCCCTATAAGCAGCCCCTGGTGGCATCCCAGCTGTCCCCACCAAGGCATCCATCCAGCATCAAGGACTTTGCACCAGGCAACGACGCCAGCAAGTTTCATATGAGCCACAGACATCTCTTCTTATCTTGCATTTGAGCACCCAGCTTGTAAACAGTGTCCTTGATAATGTTCCAAGTCAGCTGAAACAGAAACCCACTTCCAATCACTTCTATCTTTTTTGGGAACAGGGAGGATTTAAGCTGGGAGTGAGAAACAAGTAGCTCAAGAAAAATAGATAGTGAAGGTTCAGGCAGGTTCAGGGCTGTGGCGGGAGGGTGCCGGGCCTGTGCATCTGGGTGCTGTGCTGACTGCCATGTGCTGGTTTCAGTCATCCCTGCCTGCCTGGACACAGAGCTGACTGAGTTCCCCCTGCGCATGCGGGACTGGCTCAAGAACGTGCTCATCACCCTGTATGAGCGTGACGAGGACAACAACCTTCTGACTGAGAAACAGAAGCTCAAGGTGAGGGGCTGAGGTGGGAGGGATCCTGGAAACTCACCCCAACAGACCTCAGGAGATCACTTAGTCCAATTCCCCTGGGGAGCACATGTCCACATGTACTTGTGCAGCTTCTGCAGAGAGTGCAATATCACCCACAAACACTCAACCAGCCCCATTCTTACGGGCTCCCTTCATCCTCCCAGAGAGCTCTCCCTCACATCCATCCAGAACAACCCCTGGGTACTTCACGTAAAGCTGCTCCTAGGCTCCCCAATGCCCCACCTAACCCTGGCTGACAAGGTCTCCTTGACATCTCCTATTACAGGTGAAGAAGATCCATGAGAACGAGAAGCGCCTGGAAGCTGGTGACCACACTGTGGAGCTGCTGGCCCGTGACTTTGAGAAGAACTACAACATGTACATCTTCCCTGTGCACTGGCAGTTTGGCCAGCTGGACCAGCACCCCATTGATGGGTGAGTGGCTGCAGAGCAGGATGGGGGCACCTGGTGGGACCCTTTCCTGCCTGAGGACAAAGATGATTCGGTTAAGGCAGGCCAGAGATAGGGCAGATGTGGCTGATGGCAGAGGTGCAGGCAAAGCCCTCTTGAGGGACAACACCTGCACACAGCTGGCTGGCGTCAGGGTGAACCTGCCGGGGGTGGAGGCAGTTTTGACTTCAGTTAAAAGCTCTTCTGCAGAAAGAAGGGATAATCCCAGCCCCAGCTGCTCTCATCACCCCTGTGAGGAGTTCCAGTCTTCTCAGATTTACATATCCCACGATAGCTCCCTAAAATATCTAACTCCAAAGGCACCGGGATAACTTTGGCAGCTGAGATAGCAGGTGTTGGCTTAGCCAAGTGGTGGGGGTGGTTGCCTGAGTGACCACATGCTGGCTGGGGCAGCCATGAGGACCTTCAGCTGCTGGCTCTGATGCTATTTGCAAGGGCAAATGCAAAAGGAGACACTAATCCCCAGCCTTCACTGCATCCAGTGGGGGACACTGGGAGGACACTCACATGGGAGGGAGACAGGAGGGCTTAGGCATCCCCTCCCACGGGGAGGTGACTGTGGAGCACACAGTGAGGGTGCTGGTTGCTGCGGCAGGTACCTGTCCCACACCGAGCTGGCCCCTCTGCGTGCCCCCCTCATCCCCATGGAGCACTGCACCACCCGCTTCTTCGAGGCCTGTGACCTGGACAACGACAAGTACATCGCCCTGGAGGAGTGGGCCAGCTGCTTCGGCATCAAGGAGCGTAAGTACCTGGCAGCCCCAGAGAGGGCTTGGAGGGGGACGAGACACCCCAAAACACCCCGAAGCTCCCAGCGGGGCTGAAATGTTGCGTTACAGCTGCTCCTAGGGAGGGATGAGCAGGGGAGACTGGGGGGATTGCAGGAGCTGTGGGACCCCAGCAGAGGCAGAACCTGCGCTCATGTCTGTCTCCCAGGCCAAATCCAGCTCCTAACCTCATTTCTCTTTTCCTTCCACAGAGGACATAGACAAGGATCTCGTGATCTAAAGCCCCAGCTTCCCTCTCTGCTGCCAACTTTGTCTTGTTTTAACCTTCCCACTTCCTATGGTTTTTAAACCTCTTTTGTTTTGTTTTTCCCTGGGAACAAGGTGCTAATATAGATCTAAACATATATAGTAACGGTGCTAAGAGAAATAACAGTCTTCCTTAATAGCCTAATCTATTACCACTAGATTACTCACATGGCTATTTCCACATGCTCTTATCGGCCCTCTTTCTCCAATGTCTTTACAATTGACTGACCCTGTTCCTATCCTAAATATCTGCCCTGTCTTCGTATCCACTCTTGGATAGACTTCTGCTAAATTCCTAATAACAGCACGTTCTTCAGATACTTCAGAGTAGGCGCAAAAACATCGCAGCTGATTTACCACCCTGAGTTACAGACCGCAAGCGAGGGAAGGCAGGCCCCGAGGATGTTGGAAGACTGGGCTTTTGGAGCAGAACGGCTGCTGGTGACATTATGGAGAACTGGATTTCAGTGTGTGGTAGTGGGGATGGAGAGAGGGTGAGACAGGTAGAGGAGAGCCAGAATGGCAGGATTTGAGGTTACTTTTTTAAAAAAATTCCCAGGGCTTGAATTTACCAATCATTGGGCACAAGAAAAAAGTCTAACCAAACAAGTGAGCAGGAGCACGCACAAAAATTCAGACAACTAAAATGAAACACATGCCATCCTGTAAAATCCCCTCTAAAAATAAAAGTTTGAACATGCTATGTGCTTTACCATTACTCCATGATCGTACTGCTGTTGTGTTTTCTGTGCTGCAAAGGGAGATTCAGTGTTGGCACGCATTCCTCCAGGGTGTTCGTGGCTGGCCTTGCTATTGCAATTCTGCTGTAGCTGAGATAACACTCTTGGCTTCCTGAAATCACGTTGCCCTTGAGCACTTCCACTTTTCCCTTAGTTGTTCTTAAATTCCAGCCCTGTTCTCCCAGGGAAGCTGTGTTAGGTTTGGAAGGGACATTTCAGCTCAGAAAGAGGCATGCTTGCAACACACACCCTGTAATGTTTTTTCCATTGTGGATTTGGAGGTTTAAAGGATGAGAGAAAGGGTATTTGGATTTTCCTTTGTAGAGAAGGCCCTGACAGGAGTAAAGGGACGGATAGGTCTCGCAGGCTGAGAACTTTATTTTTGTTTGTTTTTACCTCTGAATGTTCCCTGTGCCTTATATTATTAAATTCATGCCACAGTGTGAGCAACCTGATAAGTCTCTGTAATAAAAAAATACTGATTTGAAACAGTGACAGTAAATAAGCTTCCCGTGTTCCTCTGCTTCTTCCCATCCCAATGAAGGGGAAATCACAAGTGAGCCCCACAAAGACAAAGCTCCTGCGCTGGACTTGAATATCAGGTCTGTCCCTGACCCCATGGTCACCAGGCATGGAATGCCTTCATCAGAATTATCCACGCTAGTGGAGAACACTCAGTTCATTCAAGTCCATCGTTGCCACAGGGGCTTTAGTATGAAACATGCAAGTCAAGAAGGAAGTTGAGTTCAGCGAGATGCTTTACACCCAAACCGGAGCCCTGGTGTGCAGGAAGGAGAGACACCCTGGGCAACCTGCACCTTGGGCCAGCACTGCCGTGCAGGGGCCCAGGAGCTGTGCAGCCATGCTGGGCTCTCCTGCCTGGTTGCACCATCAGAGAAGCAGCTTTGTTAGTGTAGCAGCTGTGGAGGACATTAAGAGATGATAAGTGAGGGCATTGCTGAACAGCTTAGGTTTGAAGATGCTTTACAGACTTAGCAATATAGATAAGAATGGGAAAACTAAGGCAGAGGTCCTGCTAGAAATAAATAGCCACTCCCGCACACTTCCCTGCATCTATTTACTTGCTGCCTTGCTCCTGGCAACGTGAATGTAGATACAGACAGGCATCTCTCTACCTCCCAATGACTGTGTGTGTGGTCAAGGTGGACACAGGCCTGACGGCCCTGGGGGAGGATCCAGGCCGAGACATTTCCGATGGTCACCCGGCGCATCCCATGTCCAGAGCCTACAGTGGCCTTGGCCCAGCCCTGTGCACTATTTCTAATGTGAAGAGGGGCTCACAGCCAGCCCTGGCCACTCAGCAGCACCTCGGGGGTCTGTCAGCATCTGGTGTGGCAGGATCCACCCACCCCACAACCAGGTGCTTTAGAGAGGTGGTCAGACCCCAGTGGGAAAGCCAAAGCCCAGAGGGGCCATGGGAAGGTCACTTGCCAGGTGGAGACAGCAGTGGCCCTGCCTGCAAGCCCAGCCTAGGGCTCTCCAGAGGGAAGTTTCTCCATGAAGAAAGAGCAAACGCCTCTTCCACCTCAGGGGCTGCCTTTGCAATTTGCCAGGCCTGGCACAGCCAGCGGGTACTGCTGTCCCGCTGCTCCCAAAGGGGAAGGGCTCTGTGCATACCCACGAGCCCTGGTCGGCTGCAACGCGGGGTCGCGGTCATGCTCCTGCCTCCCCCAGGAGCCTGGCTCACCGCTGCCGGGAGAGCTTTGGGCAGGAGGGGGGACAGCAAGACAGGCCGGCATGGGAGCACATGGGCCGCTCTGCACAAACCTGCTTTCCAGTCGCTCCCTCTCAGCCAGAAACGCCGTCACGGGCTCCTCCGCCAGGACCGGCCACATTCCTTCCCACCGCGCGCTCCAGCCTTCCAGGCAGCCAGCGGGACAAACCCGGGCGGCGTCGCTCACGCTGTGCGAGCGAAGGCTTTCAAACCCTCCTCCCCTCTCGGGCAGGGATCAGCTTGAACTTACAGCAGGCTCAGCAAAGGCTCCACCAGGAGAGGTGGTTACTGCTGCTCCAGCAAGCAAAGGGATCTGCTCCAGAGCCTGTCCTGGAGGGGCAGATGATATTTAAGCCCTGACAGTCTCACAGAGCCCAGAGGAGCCTGCTTAGTATTATCACAAGCACAGCTGTCCTGGCTTTAACAGAGCATCAAAGCAATCTCCCTAAATTGGATCATTAAATTGCAGCTGGGCTTCTCTTAACTCTTAAATCCTCGCAGGCTGAGCAGTCAAGTTGCTGGAATTTCACTGCCTTGGGGCAAATGCCATACATGGGGTTACATCAGGACTTGAGGAATAAGCTGTCCTTTTTAAGCATTCATGCTTATACCATCAGCAAGGGTGGAACAGAACAGCCATTTCACTGTTACAGCCAAAGCGAGCCTTACAGCGCATGCACAGAAGTAAAAGAAACTTGACTGTATGTTCCAAGTGGAAAATCTCCCTGTGGTTACTGCTGACTGATGACAGAGTTTGCAAACTTGAAAAAAAGAAGATAAAAAAAATAATGGCAAGATTCGGGTCCAAAACCAGACGGACACAAACAAATCTGACCTGAGTGCTGCAGTGCACTTGCAGGGCTTGGTTGCCAAGTTGGTTAATTTTACTGTTAATTACTCCAGGAAATTCCACCCAGAGTAGTTCAATGAACTTTTTTTCTACCTGCACTCAGCAGAGAAACGATGAGGCTGACAGAGTTGTGAAGAGATTAGTGTTTTCCTGTCTGTTTATTTTTATAAAAGAAGCCAACTATGGCATGAATGGTGCATAAAGATTTGTGCTTTAAACATTCAAAATGCAGGTCACATGAAAAGTTAACATGCCAGGATCAGCGCGACACCTCTGGATCGGTGCTCCTGTACCTGCTCTGACACCAAATGCTCGCAGTCTGCAAGATTTAGCTACAACTGCAGATGCATCTGCTTCAGCTAATGGTACCTCTGGAAGTTTGCTAGTTGAAAGCCACTCTGCAGGACATGCGGAGGCTGGTTTTTAAACCAGGTTCTCCGATTAGCCAAAATCCTTCACAGAAAAGTCATGCCAGTAAGAAGATGGCATGGAGTTGATGGAGTTACTGTTCCTGGTGGATACTGTTTCTGGTGGATGGCATCTCTAGCAGCAGCTCAAGTGCAGACCCAGACTTGCTGCTGACGGGGGATCTCCTGTGGTCTGCCTGGGTCCAGCACGGGACGTCCCTAGAGCTGACTGGGGAACATGCTCGGATGGTCTCCGTCCTTTTGCCAGGCTTGGGCTGCCCTGACCTGTGGCGTCCACTGGCTGCTGTTGAACCTGCTGTGCCAGGTCCTGGGTTGGGATGGTTCCCAACAGGCCTCCTCTCCCTGCAGCTGGGATAGGAAGCCCTGAGAGAGGGGCAGGAGGGACGATGGGGACTGTCCCCATGATCAGTTGTCCTGGCTTTGGAGGCAGGCTTCTTAAGGATCAGTTTTAAGCTGATTTTGTTACATGCATACAGAAGGAGCTAGTGGAGTCTTCTTCGGGCTTAAACCAGGCTCTATACCATAGAGAGATAAACCCAGTGAAAATGGAGACAGTCCAGGGCAAACATTTTGGGGATGAATTACCTCCTAGGTCCATTGGATAGGAGGGAGAGTAGAAAGGTGACAGACACTTTCGACCATTCTCTAGTCTCGGAGGGATGTCCAGGTTGCAAGGTCAACTTCCTCTCTGCTTTTTGTGACAACTTCCCTTCCACTGAGGTTGGGTCAACCCTTCAGGTTGCGTTGAGGCAATGGCGGAGACCGTCCAGTGGGGGGAGCGACAGGCCAAGGAAAGGCGGGAAGCGGCACCGAGGCAAGGGAAGCTGCTCCGGGCAGCGCAGTCAGGGAGCAGGTAGCTCAGCATGGTGCGAAGCTGGGGACGAGGCATAGGCAGCCTTGGGGCATCTCACTCCCACCTAGTCAGATGACAACACAGGTAGAAATCACATTTCCAGGCAGGATCTCCAGGTGCTGTCCAAAACCAGGGAAAACGTATGGCTCTGCTTCCTTGGGTATCTCTCTAATCTTGGGGCTTTGCCTTCCACACCCAAGTCTCTTGGAGAAGTTTGTCTTTCCGTGTTGTCCTTCTGGGACAAATAGCTGGCAGCACCCTTAGCACTACCAGGGAGGGCTGGTGGCCCCCACATCCAAAGCCCTTTTCCATTTCAGCGCTCCACACACCATGTACCTCCCTGCCAAGCCAGGACCTTCCAGGCCCAGCTAAGGAAGCCCTAGTCCTCCCAGCCTTGCTTGAGCAAGCAACACATTTTAGCCATACAATCTAAAGGAAAAATGGCTTATATGATCATGAGCTTTGTGTTCTGCTTATCAGTCTGTCTGTCTCAGCCACATCTCCTTTAATTTTTGAACCTACTGCATAACTTCAACTTGACTCAATGGGACATAACATCTAAAAGACACTGCATTATCTGAGGAGCATTCATACAGACTGTTAAGTGATGCTGTGGTCTAACAGCACCTGGGCCAGGCCTGCTTCTCAGATGTTCCGGTTCCAAGGTATTTGGCCGGTAGATTATTGCGTAAGGGATTATCCTGTTTCTCCAAAGGCCACTGAAAGATTTCAATACTTCTCTACTTCATAGGACACCACAGAACTTGTGGCCACTCCTCCAATTAACCCTCCTTCCTCTGAGCCTCAGTGCTGTGTATGAGTTTCACTGATTCTTGGGAAATGACTCGCCTCGGGTCTCATTTTTATGTGCATTCCCTACATTTTTCTTAATTTCATATTCCTTTTGATCACTGCTTCAGTCAGATCCAAGCGACTAGACAGGTCTCTTGTTATTTCTTGTTCAAACTCCTTACTGATTGCTTTTATTACCTGGATCCTGGAGGCTTTGCTGTCATCAGGAAAAGGACTGAAATTCCCAGACAAAGCCTGACCGCAGCACAGTGGTGGTCATCTGTGGAAAAGCCTGAGCTGGGCACCGCTTGAAAGCTAGGATAACGTTTGGGGCAAGTATCGCTGCATGTTTGGCAGGCTACCTTGTCCTAAATCATCCACTGCTGGGTGCTACTAGAGGCAGGAACAGGTCAAGACAGACCTTTGGTCTGACCCAGTCCTGCTGCTCTTCTGAACCTGCGATCACACAGTGTGTGCCTGGGCTTGACTAGTGGGATGCATCCTGCAGGATTCCTGTTGCTTTTCATGGTCATGGTGTCTCTAAGGAAACCCTCATCTTATCTATCAGATGATCCCCCATCACCTGGGACCCAGCTCCAGGTATTAGCTGTAGTGCAGACTTTCCCTTTAAACACCTTCAAAGGGCTGTTCCCCTCTTCTGGGAACTGCCCACATGCAGTCTGTTTGCTGAGTTTTCACCCTGCTCTGTGGGAACAATTTCCTTTTCCATCCAGTGTATCATGGATGTTGGAGTATTTAACAACGTGTCTTGTTTTTACCTTCTTCCTTAGCCCAGCAGCTGGCATCTGATGAACTATCTGTGGCAGGAAGAAACTTGCTGCAATAATCAGAGAGTAAATCCAGAGCGCTCTGGTTCAGCTCCTCCTCAGACAGATGCCCACATCCCTAGCACATTAATCATAACACAAGGCCTGCACATCACACGCCTTCTCAAGCTGGTGCTAGCAAACTTCAGCCTCCTGCTCTGGAAGTTAACTTCCCCCAGCGATCCTGGCACAGAGAGGACAGGCTAGAAGGAGCATGAAGTGAATATTCCCTTTCCATGTGCAAAGAGCAAATGAGAAGTGGAGAAGAAACTCTGCTCTTTGTCTGCCTCTTTGCCTAAAACCTGGCATGGATGGAAGTGCTCTGCTCTCTGCTCACACCTGCAAACCCCTACCCTCGCTGCTGCTCACACAAGCAAGCCCTCCGGGGAAGCGCACGCAGGTGAGAGCCAAGGAGCCCCTGCAGCCCGCGGAGCTGCCAGGCTCAGCCCATCGCTCCCACGGCCTCTGGGCGCATTGCTGCTCCAGCTTCCTCCACCCTCTGTCTCCAGATGCCCACCAGCACCAGCCTGAGTGGCTGCTGTGCCGTGGCAATGAACTCCTGGCAGATCAGTCCCTCATCCTCTGGGTGTTCACCTCAGGGTTGCTTGGTTCTGGCTTGAAAAGCCAAGTTTCGGATGAGGAGGAATTTCTCCAGAAAGGAGCTGGGTCGGATGGAGAGCAGTTCCTGATGCTGCTCCAGCTCTTCTGGCAGCCAGGCCCTCTTCCACAGGCAGTGCTGCTGCAAGCTCTGAGCTCTGCTAATGGCACCTTTCCCTCTCCATTAGAATTGCACCTGGCTTCCCCTTCTTTTTGCCTCTAGCTGCCACTTTAACATGTGTGGGCAAACCCAGGCTCTTCAGTGCAATTTGGTTCAAGGCAAAGGTGTTGGGGCACGTTCCGTTCAGGAGAGGAGGAATGGCTGAATGGCTGGGGAAAGGCCAGCCTTAGGCTGCCAAAGCTGGGAGAGGCCTGGCTCCCTGCTCCGGGAAGCCTTGTAACAGGAGCTAGGGAGGAGCCAGGGAGGGAAGGATCCGCTCTGCCAGGCAGGCGCAGGGCTGGAGGGAATGAGGTGGTATTGAAGTAAAGATCCCTGTTGCAAAGGCTCCTTCTATGAGGGTGCCAAAACATCTACAAAAGAGTGAGTGAAACCACAGTACCACTTGAACTGCTGCTTTTTAAGACATCTACTTCTTCCTCCCAGACAGGAGAGCAAAGATCTTTCCTTTTCAGTCGGACAGAACAGAGCCTGCCCCGCTGAGCTGTGCTGAATGTGCACACACATACATACACACACAAAGTTTCCCAGGTTATCTGACAAGACTTCTCTTTCCTTGTTCTGCTCCATCTCTCACGTGGCTCACCTCATCCCTGGCACAACCCTCAGCATCCCTGTACTGCTACACCAGAGTAAAACTGTGTCCAGACAGGAGCAAAGCTTCCTGGCTCCCATGCCAGCCTCACGGCAGCCCACAGGCCCCTCCATCCCTGCCAGACCCATGGAAAACGCGAGCCTAGCTTGCTAACCCAAGCCTATGTCGTGCCCTGCCTGGAAGCAATCCCTTCAAACCTCGCTGCCAGCCAAAACCGATGCCCATTTGTGTATACTCTTTCTCCACCTCCCTGCTTGTCTGTCTGCCCTCAGTTTCCTTTCCTTGCTCAGGCTGATGTTGATCATCTCCACAGCAAGGAACTTGAGGAGGGAGCTGCACTGGACAGGGGCTCCAGTGTGCTCTCTGCACAGGGCTGGAGACCTTCTTGGAGCATCTAGGGCTTTGGCGAGTTGGACATTAATCTTTCCTGACCATTTTCCAGCCTGTCTTTCTCCAGAGCCCACAAGGCTTCCCAGGAAATGCTGCAAGGGATTTTCTGCTTTTCTCTGTTGGGGTTTCTGGGAGCCAGAACAAACTCCCCTCTATCTCCAAATCTTAATCACCAGAGACGTGCCATGGCCAGTAGCCACCCCGGAACAACAGCTCTACTCCCATCTCTCTGGAGCAAAGTCAACCTTTCTCCACAGGTAAACAGGAGGCTCTGCTTCCCACCTCTTTGGCAAGCCTTTTACTCACCCACAGGCACTAGAAAAAGACTCTCTTTTTCTGGGTTTGTCAGTCTCTCCTCCCCCTCTAAGCCATATATGCTGTGAAGGTGGAGGTTCTGAATTCTTGGGGAGCTTCCTGCTCCCCTTCACCTGGCCATGATCTCTCTATCCCCCTCTAAAAATCCGGGGAGCAGCAAGGCTACGAAGCAAAGAACACAAAATGAAGACTGTCGGCTACTTGCCTGAGTCAATATACATGTAGGTACCCCAAGGATGGGATCAGGTGCGGGCTCAGTGCTTTCATCCAAGCACTTTAAGTTTGATCTTGAGTTGCTTCACAAGATGGGTGGATTTCTTGTAGAATATTTATGGATTGGAAATATTCTAAGAGCAAAACTTTTTCCCCTTGCAGAATCCAGAATCAAGGCATACACTGATCAGGAAGAAACAAAATAACAACCAAATAGATGATTATTTGCAAAGAAAACAATTCAAAACCTGCCAGTGGCTTTTACTCACTTCCAGTTTTGCTCATGTTGCTCATTTCCAGTGTCTCCCATTGCTCCTGACCCTGGTAAAGAGGAGAACCATTCCAGCACAGGGAGGGGCTAACTGACCTGTTATTTATGGGTCTGTTATTTACGTTCTCATCCACCCACAAGCGGTCGGGCTCCGATTCTCTGAAGATTCAACCCCTTGGCGTTCTTGGAGGCTCATCTACAGAGATAATCAGCACAGATGCCCTCAGCAGGGTTGAACTGCTTGCGGGAGGGAACACTGATTTCTTGGTGGGAATCCAACAAATGATCTCATCCTAGAAAGGATGACAGAAATCACCATCTCTACTGGGCAGCTTGTGGAATTCACAGAGATACCAACTGCAAGGATGTGGAATTCACAGAGCTACCAACTGCAACTGTGGTTGCTGTCCACACCTCAGTTTCACCACCATCGCTACCTCCGCATTTTTCCAGCCTTGATTTCTTGACAGGAGCAGTGAGGACTCAAAACAAACCTACTTTTTGAAAAGCGATGGTGCAGACAAGGCCCCCCTGACTGACAAGGGCTGCACTGGCTTACATGATAGGATAACTACTGCTACGCTAGAGGCAGGACACATCTCTCTCCAAGGTTCCCATCTCCATGCCGTCCCTTTCCCGTAACTCTGTCCTCCTGGTGGGAGATGGCCAGGTCACCACCCATAAAGCAGGGTGCTGATCTGCACCCCAAGGTTTGTACAGGTCACTGTTTGATGTGACTGCAAATAGGCTTTGCTGTTGCCTGCTCAGTGTATCAGTGTCGCATCTCTGTTGTGAAGTCAACTGTCCTCAAAATGCCCCTTCTCAGCCCTTTGGTAGAAGGCCAACAGTGCAATGACCGATCTTCCCTGCTCACCAAGTAGTGTTCTAATTTCTCACCTGAGTCTCATCCTGCCCCCTGCCTCTGTGTCACAGCTGTGTTTTCCAAAGAGTAGCTTTAAGTCTGTTCTTTGAAACTTAGGGAGTCACAAAGGTCTTATAATAGTCACTCAGCCTCCACCACAGTGCAACCTCCACCCTGCCTTAGACTGATCCCTCAGTGTCTCACTTGCTGACACAGCCTCCTGACCTTGTCCAAGGACTGTGCTAGAAGCAGTGAATGAGAGTATCCTGTCTGGGTCACGGAGAGGCTAGGGAAGAGATGTGGTTTCTACACATCTGAAGACACCCATTGAAAAGCTTTCACTGCCAGCAGGTCAGAGGGTGAGACTGGTTTGGAAGAGATCCCTCGTCAGGGTCCCTCCCTGATCAGCCGCCCTGGCGCATCCTCGCAGTGGGGACGCTTCGGAGTAGAGAGGAGCGTTCCTGGCTCTGGCCCACTTGGCTGACTTGCAGTGCCTCTGCTTTGGCTGTTCCCTTCATCCCTCACCGCAACCTTTCTTGCTACCTTACTTCTCCCTCACACTTATTCATCCTCAGGCTGAGTACTGTTTCTCTCTCTTTTTTTTTTTTTTTTTTTTTTTTTTTTTTTTTTTTTTTTTTTTTTTTTTTTTTTTTTTTTTTTTTTTTTTTTTTTCTCTCTGCATCTCCATCTAGTGCTCCAGATCTCTGGTCCTTCCTTATAGGCTGTCCTACATTATTCCTCTTCCCTTGTTCCACTGCCTTTGGCACAGCCACACATTTCTTCTGTCTGGTCTAATTCTTTTTCCTCCAGTTCTTTCTCACTGACAGGCACATCCCTCATCTGGCTCATTTTCCATTTCCACTCAAAGAAACACCCCCAACTCCCTGTGCCTACTCTCAGCCCACCTCCACCCACAGCTTCTGAAAACACTGCCTACCTCAAAGGTGGCTTCCAAGGCCCATGTTCATCCCTCCTCTCTTCAGACACTCCAAAGACTCTAGAGAGGTGCGGAGCCACTGAAAAATTTCTGCCCCTCAGAGAGAGATAAGTCTGCCCAAGATCTCCTTCCTGAGACCGCAGAGCCAGATGGATGGGTGAGGTAATTAAGATGACTGCCTCCCTTAGGTGGGAGGAATTGGGGTCCAAAGGCAATGGCTTTTGGGCTCCTGGTCTGGAAGGTCCTTGGGACCTCCCACTCTCCCTGCCTATCAGCCACTCTCTCCAGACAGCCCAACATACCCTATGTCCAATGCAATGCAACTTGTTCTCCCTGTTTCTTCCCCAATCCTTTGCAACCCTTACCTGTGTTCACTGCAAATTTCAAATTGTTGAAAGATTTCTAAGACTGCAGCAAATCACAAATAGCAACACTCAAACTGGGCTTTAATTATTATTGCAAAGGCATTAAATATCCATCCAAAAAGAGAGGGTCCTTCCCCTGAGTATAATGGTCTTTCCATGAGTATTATTCCCTGCTGGCGTGTTTAGGTACCTCTCTCTCACCCTGTAGATTTGTATACCAGTGCATGAATTCATCTTTGAAGGCTTTACAAGAATGTGCAATCTCCCTCTTTTATGTGTTTCCATATCTTAACTCATCTTGATTAGCAGGAATATTTACCCTTAGCCATGTTCATACTGTACTATGAAAGGCATCTATCAACATATGTGGAAAACAGCATAAACGAGTGTTTACTAACTCAAAATACAGTTCCAAAGAAATATGTACCACATGCATTTCTGCTTGAGCCTCTAAAAGAAAAAAGATGTTTTGACTTACATACGTGTATGCACATTTATTGTACGTACCCGAAACCACTCATTTCTCTATATACACAGCTCCAGTGCTGCCTTTTTTTTTTTTTTTAATCACTGATGTCATATACTAAAACCAGTACTGTTCCTCTGCCAAGAGATAGCAGAAGTCAGAGTCTCTCTGTGCTGGCTACCTAGCAGAAGAATAAACAGTGATGTGAAATCATGTATGTTCTCAAGGCTACTTCTTTTATTTACATTACCTATCCCAGCTTAACACAAGATGCCCAACCAGCTTTGAAGGCAGTCCTGTGATCCTGAAACCACCTAAACATAAATGTTCTAGTCTTTGGAATTAATTCTGCCTTCATAATTGAGTCTCATCAAAGTCCCTAGAAGAAAGCAGACTTTCCCCCCATCTTCAAAGTTTACTCTATCCTGACCCTCACAGGTTCACACTAGCTGTAGAGCACAACCCCCTAAGACTAAAAGCTTGTTCGCACACTCAAAAAATGCAGCAACTTCTGTGCAACACCACCACCTACTACCCCTTTGCCCTTAGACTCTGTTTGTGTGGTCGATACATGCAAAAACTCATGGAAGAAACAGACCTGGGAGATACATTCATATTAAGAGTGTACAGGATATTTATCCATCTGGTGCTCACGTGGTCCCTGAAAATACATAATCTAATTGCCCTGTGAATGTTGGTTCATCCCTGTACACAAGAGCAAGTTGTGCTCATGCTGTTGTTTCCCTGTTCTCTACAGCCATTCTGTCCTCTGATAAATTTGGAGAGAAATACCTTGGAAATTACAAACCACAATGTAATATAGAGGGCCTTTTCAGTGCTGCTGGCAGTCAGATAAGAGGCTTTTTTTTCCCCCTGTCCTTAATGATCTCAAGCATTTAGAGGAAAGAGATAAATCAGAGATATCAGAGCTCCTCAGGATCTACACATTCTCCTGCCCTGCCAACTAACAAAAGAGAAGAATTTCAAATCCTCAGTGCTGTAGCTGAGAAATAAACATTCCTCTGTGCTTGAGCGCCTGCCTCCACGTGCACACGCTATGTCCAGGTGTGCCAGAAACACACTGAGTCCAACTCCACTATACTCATGCACACCCCTCTGATGCCATTTCTGCCATGAAGCTGCATTCACTTCTAATCCCTTTATAATGCCTCTTTTTAACATAGCACCCTGGTTTTGCAGAAAAAAGCTTTGGCACTGCTGAGTCCTTCACAAAGTTACACCCCAACATTTTCTACTCTTTGGGTATCCTTCATGTTGCTGAAATCAGTATTTCAATGAGCTGTGCTAAGGACTGGCAGGGAGCATACAGAAATGTCTAAAATAAGATTTCCTCTATAACCAGCTTAGGGAGTACTAAGAGGAAAATAACAGCAATCTAGACACTGCGTAAAGCCCTGTTTAAGGATCAGTCAGCACTGACCCACATCATGTAGCCAGATTAGCCAGTGGCACAGAGCAAAAGTGCACTGATGCCATGGGGCGTCTTCTCAGATGCAGCCAGCCTGGGCTTCCTGCACCCTGGGGCTGCAGCATGAGGTTCTCCTAACTTAAAACTGCCTGCAAAGCCTGGCCCAAGCTTAACTTCGAGCAGTGCTATGTCTGTCCGTGGTGTCTGAATGTCACAGTTATGGCTCCAGCACCCTTGCCCAGCTTGACAGATGCCAAACACAGGGACAAGGGGTGGCTGGCTGTTGCACAGAGGGATGTCATGCACCCTGCCATATGCTCCCGCTGGACTGTACCCAACAAGGTCTCTCAGCTGAGCAGAGCTATGGCCAAGGCATTGGGACACCTGAAGAGTTCCCCTTTCCCTGTTGTGCAGCTTCCTGCATATTGCTTGTGTGATTTGCCTAACAGCAAACTATTGCCCAACAATTATATTTAGGATATTCAGTTACGCTATATTCATACATGCCAAATCTCTGTCTTGGTATTGGTCAATATGGGAAGACCATTAGAAGATTGCAGCCATCTTTCCGTCTTCCTACATGCCTGCAGAACTTGTGTCAAAGCTAGCCAGACTGCGGTATTTTCCATGATTGGTCAATGAGTTGGTTATTTCTTGACCCCTGCTCTATCAGTGTTTGGAGTCCTCATTTCAAGGACTCTTATCTTTTTGATTCAATATTCAGGGCATTTGAACTGTTTGCCTGCAGCATGGACATTTACACAGTGAAGGAGATGTCATCTGTCTGCTTACCAAAAACAAGATGGGTTCACACACTTGGTGAGGAATAATCAGGAGAATGAATGCAACCCAACAGGGTGCCTGATGTATTAAGAGAGCAGAAAAAAACCCCAGCTTCTTTCCTACTTTCCTGCTCTCAGAAACTCTTCTCACCTCAGTGTCTTTCCAAAATTAACCTGTGGTTCATTACCTAAAGAAAAAAAAAAAAAGGAAAAGGAAATACTCTCAAAGCACCAGGAAGATCCCTTCGGAAGCAGAATGACCTCAGTCACCAATTTGGCCACTCATTAGAATAACTGAAGCTTGAGTACCTACCACAGTGTCCCACAGGTTTGTGCACAAGCTCTTAGGTTAACTCCCTGTGACAAAACTGCCTAGTACGTGACGACCTCTCCAAACCTCAATTGCAGATTTTCACGCTCGCATGGACTGAGGCAGAGATGGGGCATGAGGTTCATTTTTATAGCACATCATTGGACCTCATGGAGTTTGATCTTCTCTGTCCAAACACAGCGGAAAAAAAAAACACCGGAGAGTGGAGGAGGTGGGGAAGCCACAAAGAGCCCCAGGATGCTGAGCAAGAAAACAATTTACACCAACGTAGAGGCCACACATGCTCCCTTAAAGCTCTGCCTCCATCCCGGGGCCCTGGCAAGATCAGGCACACAGCTCCTTTGCTAGTTGGGTTCCTCTGCAAAGTCCATTTGCTGGTATGCATCCAGGTGTAAGGCGGCCAGATAGATGTAACCCTTTGTACAAACACACAACATGGGGTGATGCAGACTTTACTGTGGAGCTTTCTTCAGACAAGTCTTTAGACGTCTGAGAAATAAGACCTAGAGAGAGCTTCGCTCTGGGTGGCATCCACAGGAGGTAATTGCTGCTGGATTAATTGCCTGGAGCTAAGGAGAAGTGCCTGCATCAGCACTGCAGAGGTACCCCTGGTTCCTTCACATCCTCATCTCCCTTCTCCAAACTGCACTGATGGAAAATCAAACACATTGTGTGATTGATGCAAAAGTGCCCAACAGCACAGGGAGATGAGAAGGGTTAAATGTCAGCAGTGGGAGCCTGAAGGAGCAGTTCCCCATGCAACCACGCTCCCCCCTCACCTCACAGCTCCTGTCTTCTCCCGCTTCCCCCAGACGAGTCCTGGTTTGTCCTGAGGTTTGTTCTGCTCGTCTTGTTTACGCGCATGGTAATTCTGGATGTGGTAATGGCAGAACTGTAGCAACATGCCTCTCTCCCACTCCCCATCCTCTGCCGGGGACGCGGCGCGCGAGGCTGCACGCTGCCGTAGCGCGGTGAATGGTGCCCCCGCAGCGCTCACCTCCGTCGGTTCAGGTCCCCCGGGGGGAGAGCACACTGCGTGCCAGCTCCTCGCACGCACTGCCAACAGGGACGGGTTCAGCAGCAGAGGGAAGGAGCCCGAACCCACCATAGCCTCCACTGCTTGTGACTTGCCTCCACCTCCTTGCTCACAGCCGGATTTAACACCAGGTCCTGTCTGCAGAGCGCAGACCCCATCCAGGTCAGCACTGCAGGGTGCCCATGAAGAGCCTTCCTGTGGGCTGGTATTCTCCTCCTGCCTCTCGCTTGGGCAGCAAGGGCTGAGTACAGCTCAGGGGTGTTTCAGGGTTTCATCTGATTTATTCTGAGTGTCTTCTAGGGACCTGTCCCACACAGGTCTCATAAATCACAAATAAGATCCTTCTCAGAATACGATTAATGGAAATGTTTATAGTCAACAGTTTGCAGGAAATCCCCTACCACATCTATAAACATCAAATTGGTCGCTTAACTTTCAGGGGGGTTGGCAGCTGTGCTTTTATTAGGACGCTTGATTCTTGTGCCAGAAATACGAGAAGTGTGAATCCCTTGCATTTCTGCAGAGATGAGTATCTGAGATTCATCCCCTATTACTATTCATCATGCCCTCGTCCTAGGTGAGGATGTCTTAGCATCTATTGCATGCATGTACATACAAGAATGCGACAGAGTGGTAAAAGCAACAAGAAGGTGCTTGAAGGAGGATGTGACACAGAACGAGTGGAGATTATGGACTCTCTTCCTCACCCCAAGCAGCAACAGCCTGCTGTTCAATATCAAATAAAGGAGGGATGCGATAGGCCATAACAGCCATTGGCACTGAAGGTAGCAAGTTGCATCTGATGTGACACATAACAGAGCACAGAAAGGTGAACATATCAACGCTACACTTTGAGGATCTGTTTACAAACCAGGCGCACCTTTTCTGTTGGGCAAATATAGTCAAGACATCAGTGAGGCCAGTGATCCTGACAAATATTTCCACTCCAAAAAGCAAGTCATACAGCCAAACACAGAGCATGGGTAGCACCTCACTACGTGGGTCTGTGCGGAGTAACACACTGCGGATGCCACGTAAGGGTGGGCTGGTTACCCCTGGTGCACAGCCACATACACAGCTGCTAGTGTTGTCCTTTCCCTGAGTGCCCCTGGGTCCCCACCACTGCTTCCCATGGCAGGAAAGTACATTGCACACTGAACAGCCCTGGAAAAGCCTTGCCTGGGTGGAGAGGAGGAGAAAGTGTTTGTGCCCTGTACTTCACAAGACCCACTGGAAGGAATGAAAGGAACATGCCTGGAAAAGTGACACTGAGCAGGGATATAATGAGGGGCCACAAAAACTTGACCACGTCAAAGAGGAACATTGGGAAGTGGAGGAATGTGGAATAAAATTATCATACAACTGGTTCAGAGGGAAGTGTGTTCCACACATTAAAAACAGTTATGCTGGGCAATGTCTTGCCATAGAACACCAAGGACAACTGAAGTCTGTGGGATTCAAAAAAGGGACTATATTGATCCATGTGTCATTAGTGAGAAAATATCACTTATTTGTTTGACCAATTCATTCACCATTTGATTACCCTATTTGGTGGCATCTTTATGCCCTTAGATGCAAACTTCCAAGCACAGAATCTTGTCTCTGCCCCTTCTTTCCAACTCCCAACTAAACACACATTCACTGGACTTGACCATCAAACCAGCTTCTACGAGTAGTTCAAAGCTGCGTACCCTCAGCTTTTAGTTGTCTTCTGCCATGGCCCAGTAGTGCAAGTACTTACTCACTTCTCCAAGTAAGTAATGATCTCTATGCTACAGAGTGTGCCAAATCACAGAGGTCAAAGCAGGAAATTCACCTAGCGGCTTTCCTTTAAAATTGATATCTTTGCTACAACTTACTCTTATTCTGGTAGTTCTTAAATTAGGTATTCGTAATCACTCCTGGTCAGCTTACAACAAATTAAAACCACGGCAAATTAGAGAATATAGCTGAGAGAGAACACAATGAAAAATTGCTCCCTCCACTCAAAATCGTAATGAAAGCCAAGCCACCCACACACCAACCAGAGATGACAGCCGAGCAGGCAGAGGCCCCATACCAGTCTTCCCACCTGGAATACCTCTTGCCTCCAGAGATCAGCTGTGGGAATCAGTAGAAAGATCAACTAGCATCAGCTCAGCGAAGAGCAGAGCAGATGTCCTCTCTGGGATGGCCATGTCCCAGCCCACTGAAGCATTAGTGGAGTACACAAGCTGGTGACCCAGGCAGTCAGATGCGGGAAGCTGCTGGCTGCCTTCTCTGCCGTATGCCACAAAGGCTGGCATGGCCTGCAAGCCTACGCTGAAGCAACCAAATGCTAAATCTCCACTTGACTCTTCTTTCTCTGCACCCCAAATCCTGACCAGTGCATTGCAACATAGCCCCAGGCCCAAGTGCTGGAGGAAGTTTTCACTGTTAACACACATTCCCAGGCAGCATTGCCCCTCTCCCCAGCTCCCGTTCTCCTTCCTGCTCTCAGCAGGCAGGGCTGGGTAAGCCACTCCTGGGTGATTCATTCCCCACTAGGTAGAAAGGCTTTCTTGGATACACACAGCTGGGCATGGGGAAGAGGCACAAGGCCTGTGATCCGAGCTGAATCACTGTGCCCCAAATGAGCTCCTGCAAGTAGGGACACAGCTCTGACGGAGGTCGTGGTAAGGTGACTGTTGCAACAGTACAATGTGTGACTCACTACCAGAGAAAAATGCAGTTTGGAGTAGGAGTCGGGAATGCAAGGAGGACAGTAACCTGCCAGGGCATGGACTGGGGGTGCAAGTCACGGAAACACCTAGATCACCTAGGTGAAGGGGAAAGCAAACAACTGCAGAGCAATGAGAAAGTTCGGCAGAAGGCATTCAGAAAGCGAGCCAGCCAGGAGTGACAACCACTGGGATGCTCGTCCCATAGACGAAGCTGGTGCACACTGAGGGCACCAGCCCTTGCTGAGTTCAACCAGAAAAGATCCTCCTCCCATTAGAGTGCCAGGAGCACGCAGGGAATTTTCTGTTTCTCTTTCCAAACAGGATCTACCCACCTAAATCCCCACGTGAACAGGATGTTCACCCAAGGCTGTGGCTGCCTAATGCCAGAGTGCCTCTTGCTAAACCCGCCTGGTGCTACGGAGCCAGGCGCTGGCAGAGAGGTGCACCCACACCAAACGGAGTCACAGCAGCGACAGCAGTCGACAGTGCTGGCAGTGCTGCAGGTGAACAGGCCACTTGCACCTTCCTGCCCCTTCCCCTCCACAGTTGCTGCACCCTGGGGCTGCATCCAGGAAGGAGTGAGCATCTCCCATGCCCAGGTGCCTCTGCGGGCACTGCTTTGGGTCACGCCAGCCTCCTGCACTGCACCTGCCCCACAGAATAACAGGCGTTTTCTCACACCCGTGTTCTTTTGCTTGTCCCTGAAGGCAAGGCAGCCTTGAATAGCATTTCCATTTTGTGTTGCAACAAGATACAATCTCCCTGAAGTCAACTGTCCCAACAGCTTTGCCAGGAGAGGCAGGGGAAAACGGGCAGAGGTTCCTCTAAGGCACTGGGGCTTTTCCTGAGCCCTGCTGGGAAGCGCATCCCACATCCCTTATCTGTGATACTACCTGGTCCCAACTTCAGCTGTCTGCAGCAGAAGGGAGGGTTTCGGCTGGAAGCACTGATGCTGAGATGATGACCATGAGATGACAGTCATGAGGAAAGCTGGCAGGGCTTCCTCCTGCTCCCCTCTCAGCCAGCTGGATTTCTTCCCGGGGACTACAGAGGAAGGGAAACAGGGTAACCCATTAATCACTCACACCCAGGCTAACAGCAACGGCTCCCCTGTCTCCCTCTAGTGACTGCAACCCCAGGAGTCTCCTGAATGCATTCAGGTTAATTGGGCTGCTTCATTAGCTCAGGTTGTAACTCTGCAAGTTCCTGGGGCTCTAGGCTCTATTCTCACAGAGGACAGAGCCTGTCGCACTCACAGAGCAGTCAAGCAGGAATCTCCCCCGACCGGTGAGAGTGCTCATTTGTATGGCAGCAGCACGTCAAAGTCGGGCTACGGAGCCAGAGCTCTGTTGTGCAAGAGGCTGTGCAGAACGGAGGAAAATAAATAAATAAACCAGGCGCATCTCCACTGGGAATTTCTAAAAAATCATCACCCTTTGGGATGCAAAGCAGCCAGGCCTGGAGAGCAGCTAGGCATCGTTATTAAATAAATTAATTAGCTCAGCAGAGCCCGCCAGGTACCGAGCACTTTCCACTTCCAAGCAGGTAAATGAGTCCGTGGGAACGGAGGCTGCTCCACACTTGCCAGGCAGCGCAGGCCGCGCTTTGCTGGTAAGGCGCCTTCTGCCGCTCTGCCCACGGAGGAGCGCTCCGAGGGAGCGCTGGGGACACGGCGGCGCGCGCAGGCCCCGGCGCGGCAGAAGGGGCTTACTGCCAAGGGCAGCCTTTGCTCCGCGCAGCCCAGGGCCGCCCCGGAGAGGCGCGGGGAGCTGCGCTGCGGCCGCGGGGTTACCGCAACCAGGGCCGGGGGCGCCCTGCTGCGAGGGAGCCGGCGAGCGCCGCCCCGCGCTCCGCAGTGCCAGCCGCCTTGGGGGGCGGGCGAGATGCCTTTGATGCCCTCCCCAGCCCTATCTCGCTGCCTTTAAAACCAACTTTCATCACCCTGGGGTCTGGCAGGAACACGCTATGTAAACTCTTCCCTCCTGCCCTAATTGCAGCCGTCGGACGACACTGGCAGGCACAAGTTACACAGGCAGGGCGTGGGGCAGGCGACAGGAGGCAGCCCGCCCGGCTACCCTCCTCCTCCTCCTCTCCAGCGGCTGTAGGCGTGAGGTTGGCTTTGACCCCCGATTCAGAGGAGGTGGCTCTGGGCTTGCCTGTGGGTCAGATCCTGTCAAGAGGAGGCCAAGGGAAAGAGGTGCAGGAGAAAGGTGCCCAGTTGCAAAAGGAAGACGGATAGGGTGCCCTCCCTCCCTTCACCCTCCTGCCAGGCAGGCTCAGCCGCAATGGATTCTCCAAAGTCTCCCCTCCAGATACTGTCCAGCAAAGGGAAAAAGGAATTGTTTCATCCCTGCTAGAACACCGGGCATTTCAGGGGTCTTCAGAAGACCCCCTGGGAAAACTCTACCATCCCTCCTGCCTCCATTCCCAAGGAGAACATTCACCAGGGAAGCAGGGAGAGAGATCGCTCCTGTAAAAGGAAGTTCAAAATTACAGCACAAGTTATTACTGGAAAATAAAATGCCCTGGCATGCTGCAAGTAATATCTAAATTCCCCCAGCTGGGGTGCAAGACAGCCCACAGCACTCATTTCAAGATCCATTTGAAAGAGAGAAAATGAGGTGATATTTATGATGGCGGAGACAGATAAAGCTAATAGGGGAAAAACTCCAGGAGGGCATTTCAAACATGACTATTTCATCCAAAACAGCACAGTTTTTCTTGGAGAGGGAAGGAAGAATGGCAAACAAGAGTGGCTGACAACTCCTGAAATCAAATCTCTGCACAACCTCCTCATAACCTGAGCAGCAGCAGTGCACACAGTCCCAGAGGCATTACTGTATCGTCTCCCCTTCCCTGCGGAGGAAGCAGGGCTGCCCAGACTCGAGGCTCCTCGTAGAGCCCTCGTGCGTAATCTGCAGTGAGGGCACCCGCTTTGCCAGCACTAGCCGCATCCCAGGCACGCAGTGGCCGACACCAAGCCGCTGCAGCACGGTGGAGGCCCAGGGGCTCTGCCTTGGCAGACAAGTCTTGTGCAGACAGATCTTGTGCATCCTTCAGAGGCGCAACAAGCACCAAGAGCTCCCCAATGGGCTATGGAAACACCGTGTGTCACTGCACAGCTAGGCAAGTGGTGCAAGGCCCTACTCACCCTCAAGTGAGCCTGGGTTAGGGCTGCTGCCAGGCTCCTCCTTCAAGGGAAGGCTGATTATTCCTGCCACCAGCCAAGGCTCTGAAAAGGCACATTGTTTTAAGGGTGATTTGCTGTTTTTCCCCCTGGTCAAGTCTGGATCTCCACTCTGTCACTTTTTTGAGGCCTTTGGTCAGTGGTAAGATCAGAAAGGGACAGTCAAAAAAAGGAGGGAACAGAGACCAGGCAGGTGAGATGAAGCCAGGCTGCTTTGCAGAAGTGCTGAGCTCTGCCTAGGTGCTCAGCACTGCTTGAGTCCAGCTAGCTGCCCCAGGTGCTACTCACTGATTGAGGGCCTGGAATCATATACATCCACCCTAGCAGAGGTTGGCCTAAGGGCCCTGCCTTGCTCTTGATGTTAATGAGATGTTAATTGACAGAATTAACAGAAGAAGTGGGAAAGCGGGTCTTTTCAAGAACATCCCAGAGCAGCAGGTGTTCAGCTCCCTTTCTGGCCAAGCCACAGCTTTGGAATAGACCCTGGTCCTGCAGGACCATCTGTACTCACTTATTGCAGGAGTGAGGTTGTTGCAGTCCCTCTCCCCATTTCCCGGTCCGCTTTGGCTCAGCATATGCTGGCACCTGGGAGCAGGCAGCATTGAAACGGTGATCTCAGGCTCTGCAGGAGTTTCATTTGAGAACATGATACCTTCCAAACACACAGGAAGCCCACACCATATTTTAGCAACTCTGAGAACTATTACACTATCCTGGCCTCCCTCTGCAGAGCCTTGCTTTCCATGCCTCTGCCAGTCTCCATCTGTTTTCAGAGAGTAACCTGTTCAGGGTGGCCTGTGATCTGGTTTCAGGTCTACAGAAATCCCCCAAATGCCTCAAATCCCAGGTGCTGCACAGCCACCAGCCTTACCCAGGACAATGTAACAGCTTAGAGCTGTTTTTACTTGCATGCCCTAGCTGCAAAGCTTCCTTCCTACTTGTCTCTGCCTTGTAAAATGCCCCATACCTCTCACTCACAGCAGTTTCCTCTCTCAGGACCACCCAAACAAACCTGCCTCACACTCAGCCTTTCCCCTGCTCCAAAGGCTTCCCTCATCCCTGTCTTCTTTGCATACAGAAATAGTCTTACTCCTGCCCATAAGTACCCATCCTAGCCTCCCCTCCCTTTTATCAGGCAGCAATCACCTCACCTGCACCAGCGACCAGCACCACTTCTTGTCACCCTTTCTCAGCTGGCACAGTCGCTGCCAAGAGGCAATGGGGGCCTGCATTAGCAGAGCATACATAAATCTGACCTTCAGAAACTCAAAGAAAAAATAGGCCTGGCAGATAAGTCTGCCTCCCATGTTCACTTTCAAAGCTAAAGGCCAACCTAGTTGCTCAGGACAGAGTAAGGACATTTTTGAAAAAAAAAAAAATGTTTGCTGCTGCTGCAGCATTTTAGTTCTGTTATAAAAAATCTCTCTGGCTTACAGGATGGCTCAACAGCTGATACTGTCAGTGCATCAGGTACATATGTCAAATGTGTAGCCAAGCAGGGAGGCAGGAGAGTGGCTTCAGGCCTCAACAAAGCCTCCATCAGCTGCAAAAGCACTTGGGAAGGTTTTAATCTGCTGAGCAAGTAAGAGTGCCTAGGGCTGTGCTCTTGATACCCATCGGTAGGTCTAAGTTGCTCAAGCTCTTGGGCACTGGGGTTCACCTCGTGGTGTTGGGAATAGCACATCAGAAGCGCCAGGCAGAAGAGTCACATTCACTTTCTGTGCTACTTCCAAAACACTCATGGATAGAGCAGGATGCCAGAACCACCCGTCATACTTCACTTTTTTTTTTTCCTTTAGTCTTTGCTATAATCCCTTAATGAATTAAGTAGAGCAATTAAGCTTTTTCTTTTTTTTTTTTTTTTAAATGTGAACTTGCATTAAAATGGAGAAGGGTATTTTTTATCATTCAAGCACTTAACATGATAATTAATGCAAAGCCTCTCAGCTTTAAGGATTCTCCACACCTCTCACCCAGCCCTGTTGATCTTTCTGGCAGGCTGCCTCTCAGGCTTATTCTAATGAGGGTCGACCCTTCCTCTTGCTCACACTATACTCAAGCAGTATGAGACAGAAGGAGGCGGGAGTAGGAAGAAACTCAGAGGAGCTTCAGAGCACAAGTCCCAGTCCAGCCTCAATGGTGCAGTTTCCTTGTAATAGCAGAAAATGGAGCAATCCCCTTCCTGGGATAATTCAGAGAGTGCTCCAACCCCAGGACAGGGTCAGCATCATGAGCAAAGCCCCCGGGCAGCAGCAGGGCCACACTGCCTGGCACCACAGGCAATGAAGAAATGCCCACTGGTTTCGCCCAGCTCCCATGCTTGGTGTCACTGCACATGTCTTTCACAGCTTTGAGGCAACCAGAAAGGCTGTGTTTAGAGGGGATGCTGACGAGGCACTTGCCCTACTGTCTGGTAACACATCTAGCCTTCATCTCCAGTGGTTGAGCTGATTCCTCATGCCCAGCTCGCTGGGGAAGAATTTGCTGGACAAGGTGACAAAGCTAAGGCTCTTCTCCAACCCTGACAAACAGAGGCTTTAGCTCTGCGAAGAAGCCTGGGCAGGCTTGCTTTCCCAGATGAGTCTTTTTTAGCCTGTGTTTTCTGGTCTCACAAAACCTCCTTATTCTTGGACCTGTTCTGCATCCTTCTGCTCTCCCTTGCACTCTATGAACACTTCTATGCTTCATTTTCTCCACATATGAAAAGGAGGTTATCAGATACCCCTACAATCCCCTGAGGATACAGGCACTGGAAGATACCAACCATCAGAATCATGGGCCCCAGTTAACACTAGGAGTTGCCCTGCTCCCTCCAGATGTCCACGTTCCTCCCCTAGCACTCATAGGAAGGAGCCCAGTACTGCTACAACCCATCAGAACAAGCCCAAAAGCAAACTGCCCGGACGCTTCCCTGAATGCTTAGGCGCAGTGTTTCAAGGAGAGGGAAAGTCACACCTGTAAACTCCCATGGCAGTCGGCAAATATGGCTCTCTTGCAAAACAAGCAGTGGGTCAGCCAGTGAATCCCAAATGGCCTGTGCCCACTGGGCTCGCTGGTATCCCACTGCTCTAAGATTTGCTTCCTTGATTATTCTCACTCTTCCCTCTTTTTTTTTTTTTTTTAAATCTTTTTCCTGTTGCAAACAAAATGCTTTTTTTAAAAATTATTTTTGGTCACAAAAGGGCTTAGTAAATGTTTTCTGACTCATCAAACTGGCCAAACAGATCTTCCTCCTTCTAGGGGAACTGGACCATCCTGTTTGTGGGGTGCAACAGCCACCCCCAGCTGAGGGCTGAGCAAAGTTATTCCCATTGAGAAAGACTCTGCCAGATGTGAGAACCCCCCACCCCCACATCTGGGGAGTAGTCACCCACAGTCAGACATTCGATTTTCTCTCTCAGCTGTTGCCTTGTCCCAGAGCTGGCCTAGGAGATACCGTCCTTTCCCCATTCTTGTAAGGTAGTCTACCAGCAATATGCCTGTAGGACCGAGGCTTTGGAAGTTCAGCTAGACAGTAAGGACACCCCTGGAATTTCTCTATTGGAGAAAAAGTTTCTCCCCTACTGTTGGAAGGGTTGTTTCTTTCTTTCCTTTTGATATCCATTGAGAAGTCAGTGGGAGTTTGGAGAGTGGGTTTGTTCAACAGTACAAATTCAGAGATTTGGGCTAGTAACATGTTCACTGGGGGCCACCACTCTTTGAAACATTGCTAAGAGACCCTACTTTTCCTGTAACGACACACACAGAGTGCTGCATAGCTGTTGCAGTGATCATGGCCAAACTTAACAGTCAATAAACTGATGACCCTTGCTTGATTGTCCAGTTCAGCGAAAGCAAATATTTGTCCCATGGGCTGCTGTGCCAGATGCTTCAGAAATGAGGGAAACTGCCCCCACAGCGTCCCCAGCAAATCTTGGGGACATACCATCTATCAATACCAGCAAAACATTCTGCAGCGTGAGACAATAGCAACATCTCCTGCTACACTGCTACAAGCCCAGACACTGTGCTCTGGCTTCCTGTAAACAAGAACTGTTTAGCTCTAAATTTTTCTTTTGGCTCAAGCTCCCCTAGTTCAGTGAGGATGGTATCAAGATAATCATCACATGGATTGTATTCCTGGTACAAAGCTCCATTGCACAATGCCACCTCTTTACAATGCCCTCGGAGCAAGGAAGTTCCAAGCTCGCTTTCTCCGCCAGGCGTGACTGGTCTTCAGTTCTCAGCATCAAGCTGAAAGAGAACTGGTAGGCAGTGGGGATCTGAAAGGGGAGCGAGAAAATCTGAGTCTGGTCTGCTATTTCGTAATAGAAAAACATTAACAGACTGATACACCAAAGGAGAAAAGGGTCTGGATGAAGATCTGAACTTTCAGGGGAAAAATCATTTCCAGGGGAAAGAGTTGGTGATCAAGAGATTTTAAGGCCAGACAAGAATAATCATATGTTACTTCCCTACCTGAAAATTAACCTTCACTTTAAAAGCCTTTCCGTTTGAGTTAGACAAAATGGAGACCTCTACATGAAGCAAGAAAGCAGGCAGTCCCCTGCTCTGCCCATGTCTGATCTCCCCATGCCTATGAATCCCTGATGTGCAATCCAGTAGACTGGACTTAAAGTTAAGCATTCAGCCTAAGCTAGCTGTGTGGAACTGGGCAAGGGAAAAAGATGTTTCCTGGGAATGGCACATTTCCCCTAGAGAGGCACCTGAATTTATGGGGGCTAAAGCTTAACCTCTCATTCCTGCGCTGCCCTCCAGCTAAATTACCTCTCCGTCCTCTTTCCCTAACCTCCAGTAAAGACTCAATGTTCTTTCTGCACAAAAGCTGAAGGGAAACTTGGTTTCTCATCCAGGACAATGGAAAAGGTCACCCGTGTTAGTTCACCTACATGAATCCCAACTCTTTTCCCAGAAATGGAGCCATGAGAAATTGTCTGTTGGAGTCCTGCCTTGGGTGGAAACCGCTGTCTCTTGCAGTGAGTGGCAGAGAGAAGAAGCGTCAGTGTAGTGGCTTCAGAAAGGGTTACTTTGACCTGTGAAGTTCCTAGTGAATGGCAACATGACCAGCTGAAGCCCCAAGAAGGATACCAGCTCCTTAACAACAAATCAGGTTGAGGAATCTGTGATACAAGATGAACTGGCCGTGTAGACAGCCTGGGAATATAAGGCCATCAATAATAGCTCAGAAAGTGAGTGAGAAACTTTCTGCTAAATCTGGAAGCGAGAGGTCTTTTTCCCCAGCCATGTCAGCAAGGACTTCACCTTGTCCCTTGGAGTGGTCTGATGAAATCATCCTCTCAGATCCAGTGGCCAGATTTGCTTGAGGTCATTTCCCTGCACCTTGCAGGGATGTGATAAACTCCTTTCCCCATGCTTCTCTGCTGGGCCACCTTGCAGAGACGGCAGTCACACGCTGCTCCGGATTCAGTCACCACCAGCCCAGCCAACGATGAGATCAGCCGCCCTGCACACGGTGCAGACCGATTGGCTTGGGATGAGCTAATGCCTGATCTGTGCAGACTGACAGAAGGGGGAGGAGGGAAGCACGCTGACTCGCTAGCTCATCCCTTGATGAGAGCCACGGTCCTACCTGTGCCTTCCTGGGAGGATGACGTGCAGGCGCCTGCCTCCTAATGGGGCTCCATTTAGCACAGATGAGGGAAACAGGGCTGAAGCAAACCCTGGTGCTTTTGCCCAGCAGGTCTGCTGAGCTCCTCACTGCCTTCCCTGTGACACTAAACCTTCTCCTGGGGTCTTGCACAGCATCCTGCCCTGTCCCGTCAGGGTCCCATCTGTCTGTAGAGTGATGACATCCCCTCCATGGGCTGGCATCCCAGCCTTCTGTTGCACTCAGCCCTGTCATGGTGCCAGGTGGCTTTGGAGGCAGATGACTTCACCTCTTTTAAAGGGACAATGGCTCTGTCAACAGTGCCCTGTAGGACTCACTGCTCCTCTTCCTCACTGCTGAAGCCAAGGAGGGGAATATGGCACAGCAGCAGATCCCAACCACCACAGGCGACCTGCAGAGGCTTGAATTTGAATCCAGAACTGCCAACAGCCTTGTGTCCTTGTGCAACACCATACCGAGCAGAAGGCCTGGTTCCAGTACGAGCTCTGTGGTGATGCCTTCTTGTGCTCACAAATACCCAGGAAATACCCAGAGCTCAGCCTCAGAGACCAAAGATGTCTTACTGGAGCCTGCACTGGATGCTGGGGAGGCCAAAGGGAGTGCTTGACCAGTGCTATTTATGTATTGGTTTGCATTGGTCCATATTCTATCCTCAGAATGAAATAGTGGTCACCACGCATCAGCTGGCACGAGGCAAAGACACCCATTGACAAACTCCTTATGGACCCCAGGCATGTGTTTTTCTGAAAGCCTTCATGCACACGTGGAGAGCAGAGAGACTGGGAGTGTCAGAGACACCCACCTGGGTGAAATCAGACCTAGAGTAAAGAAAAGCGAGTTTTAACCAGCTCCTGTCCTTAGCTGACTTTTGTACTTGGGCAAGTGGGTATCTCTGTCTTTTAAATCTTCCCAAAGCAAAGGAGCAGAACTTCCCAAAAACATGGAGACCAGCCTGACCCTAGCCATGTTAAGGAAGAGAGCACCACCGCCTCGGCCACAGGACAAACGTAGGAAGAAATGGTGTCCGGACGCGCTGCGGACAGAGCTGGCCAGCGAGCGCTTGGTGCACACGCATGGACACGCACACGGAGCCGGCGCCTGTGCAGAGCCGGGGCCTCCCCTCCCCCGGCACACGCTGCCACTTGTTGGGGAAAATGCTGCTGTTGTTTCAGTCAGATAATCGCCCCTTCCCCGGCAAGTCGCTGCACGCTCCCGTGCAAACAGCCCGCAGCGCGTTTCAGCACAGCAGATGCAGAGGCTCAAAGGCCAGACCCGCAGACCTGCCCTCCCTCCTCTTGCAAAAGGGAAACAAAGGCTGCGGGACCCCGCGGGCGGCAGCTCTGCCTGGGGCCTGTCCGTGCGCCGACAAGGGGACTTCTGCAGGAGGTTTGGGGGCAGCCTGGCGAATCAGGTCGGGCACTGTGGGAGGGCAATGGGATCAGGGATGGCTTAGGAAGCACCCTGTAACGGGTGCGTCTCAAGCCTGCTGCCCATCTTGCCACAACAGTCAGCGCATTTATGTCCCTACATGGGCTGCCTCACTTAAAAAGTGCCAACCCACGCCAGGGATGATGCAGGGGAATGCGTTATCGTGTCTGTTTGGGCCCTTCTGGCTGGGGCACGAGGATTTGGAGAAACACGCCGGATGTCATCAGTGCTGCCCTGAGCGCCAGCTCCCGCCGGCACGGCGCCACGGCCGTGTGCCCCGGCGCAGGCTGCCTGGGGCTCGACCGCGAGCGACGCACAGCGCTGGCCCAGCGGGTGCCCGAGCCCGAGCTCCGGTGCCTGGCAGGGACACGTGTCCAGGAGGCTCTTTTCTGTCTGGGTCGGTAGCGGGGCCGCAGGCCGGTGCTGAGGAGGCAGCCAGCTCTGCTCCCCAGGGCAGTCAGTAGGTAGAGCCACCGGCGGTTGGGCCCCTCTAACTGTTTCTTGTCAGCCCAGGGAGGCCTGTGGTGATTTCCATAAGGCAGCCCAAACACACGGCCTCTCTTCAAGACACTTTGCATGCAGCTAAGCCACAGCAGAACGTCTCGGGTTTATCACACGGAGATCTTGGGAGGAACCAGGAAATGAAATCCCTACCCACGATTAGAGGGAGAGAAAGGCGTCCTTGCCAGAGAAGTGACGGAGCTCTGACACTCTCCATGCTCTGGGAAAGGGCCCGTTGTAGCCGTCGGGGTGAGCTCCCAGCAGTGGGATGCAGCTGGGTGAAATGTTGACACCAGCTAATGGGGCTTTTGTTGTCTCATTTGATTTACTCTGAGTGGTGTGAGAATGGAAGCGTGGGTTGGACGGCACACGGTGCAAAACCAGACATCACGCACAGCTCTGTGCTCCTTTCTTCCCTGAGCAACTCTCCTGCCAAGCCAATCCTCTTTGGTTGCAACCTCAGGTACCTCTGCAACCTGCCCCTTGCTGCAGGAGGAGTCACTCGTTGGGAAAAAAAGACCATTGCATTTTTCTTTCAATTCTGGTTAGGCTTCAGGTTGAAGAGAACGGAGAAGGCAGAGTCAGTCAATTTCCATCTACTCTTGTCCACCACTGCGGGAGGATTAACAACTGAACCTCACAAGAAATTCATCACTTCTCCTCTCCCTTCCTGGACCACTAGTAACAAATCCAAATGTGCCCTAAAAGTCCTTTGAATAGAAGGCAGAATCCATCTTAGAGTCCTAGACAACTACAAAATGAGGATTTTGGGGTCCCTTTCTCCATAGCTAGAATGCCACTCATGCTGATGCTGTGGTTTAATTAGGAAAAATAGTATTTCCTATTAAACCACCTGGTACATTTGAAAAACAACTAAACTTTGAAGTAATCAAGCTCTTCTTCAGATTAGGACTCATGTCCCCAGAAGTCTGTCTATGTTTTCCACCTGTACATGTTGGTCTAATATGTTATGATGTTTCTCTGCTTCAGCCAGGAAGCAAAGGCCTCCCTGAGAACTGAAAATCAGTTCCCCAAAGCCCTGCTTTTAGCAAACAAGACTAGTACCATGCTCTATTGCTGTTGTGAAAAGGAAGACCCAGTGTTCCCAATGTGCTGGCAATCAGGTAGAGCTATAAGTGGCTTTTACACTTGCTCTGTATTTACATATGTTCTGCAAGGTGATGAGGTAATAACCATCTTTAGCTTATACCCAGCCATTCTGCAGATCGTGCCTGAATGTGACAATACCATGAGTACCAGCTTCTAAACCAGCATTTCAGCTGCAAGGTATAGCAACTTAAATAAGGCTTCTATGACTACTTAGAAGAGCAAAGAGAGTGCAAAAATGAGACCTGGCTTATGGGTTGTACGATAGTCTCCCGCCTTGATGAAGAACAGCATTTCCAGCCTTGCTAGGTGAGAGCTCACAGCTTGCTACACTACATGAGACCAAGCCCCAAAGTTCAATGTCTCCAGGTTGCCAGATGCAGGCAAAAGAAACAATGCACCTGTTGAGCTGTGGAAGGCTCCAAATGCAGGGAAATGCTGGCTCCTGCAGCAAGCAGCTGATTCCCTAAGTCAGAGATTTGATCACTCATGTCTTGGTGCGTCTAAATATAATACATGTATTGTTCTGAGCCCTGCCTAAACCCCATTGAAATCCAGCCACCAATACCTGATTTTCTCGCCTTCCATAGCTGCAAGAAATGCAGCTGCATGAAGGAACTTTTCCTTTCATTATTCTCAAATGTACCTCCCACTGCTGTTACTGACTGATCACCTCATCTCCTCTGATGAGACACCTTGAAAGAATCTGGTTTGCAATTTCAAGCTACTATTACTTCTTCTGCTACCACCTTCATAATCTTGAAACTTCTTCAAGTTCTCCTGCAAGTCATCTTACCAAACCAACAGATACACACCAGACAGGTTGGGTATGAGTATATAATTGGATTTGTGTCTCATTTAGTCCGAGCTGTTTCTGAAAAGCCATGATCAGCTTGAAATCAAAGTCATTTTCCAAGCACAGCTAAGATTTGCTTTGTATTTTAGCTGATCCCAAGGCACTTGTAAAGTTGGCCCCAGCAGCTTCCTCTTCCAGTGTTGTCAGGAGAGCACCCAACACAAGCATTTATAGCACAAGATGAAGACCAAAAGCTAACGGATCAGTAATCAACCCCAATACTCTCTCAAGGCCACCTCAGGCAAGTAATTTAATCTCTCTCTGATGAACCAGCTTGTGCAAATAACTCTACTGTATTGCTTTACCTCATTGGGGTGTTACTGGGATAAGCCCATGAATGCTTGGGAGATGCTCAGAGATGTTAGGAGGCAGAAGAATATAGACTGGAATACAAAGGAAAAGACTCTTCTTGTCACACTTCTCACTGATGGCAATAAGGTGAATTCTGATGAATAAACTAGATTGTTCTCACTCAGCTTCACTGACAACACCAAGTGGTCCAATATCACAGATCAGCTCCTACAAATCATTTTGGACTTGCACCATGAAATCATATGGATTTTCCCATAGACTGGTGTCCTGTGATTTAATTCTCCAGTGTCCAATCTGTCCAAATTCCAGTCAAAGCTCTGTTTGTGGCTTGGCTGTTCATAACCTGTCTGTCCAGGGGATTTGCTGGTGACGAACAAATTGTGAGCATCAAACGCTCTTCAAATGCATTAAAGAAGAGTGTCCTCTTCTTTAATAAGAACACTAATGCACTAATGATGTCTGTCTCTCTCTCTGCTACTTGCACCTGAGTTCACTTCTACCATTGTCCTCTGCGTGGAGTCTAAAAAGGAGCAGGTGGGCACTCTTCAGACTGTTTGAAACTGTCCATTTTCCACAGACTCTATTTGGGGACTTTTCCTGAAACTCTACAGAAAACTTTCTGGCCATTTCCTTTGGGGGAAAAAAAAAAAAAAAAGTGATGCCCTGGCGATGCCCTGTGATCTACTGCCACATGTATCTGTCCAATTCACTACTGCAGTCTGAAGAGGGTAAATTGGGATTTCCTGAGGGTGAGAGGGGAAAGGAGGAGGGGCAGGAGGAGGGAAGGAGACGGGGACAAAAGGAATTGCAGCTACTCAAGGATGGTCTGTGCTCCAGGCAAAGTGACAAGGAGCATCCACAGCAGGGTCCCTTCTCCTGCAACCAGCAGGGGAACATCCCTACAGTTGGGACGCAATAGCCCCAACTCTTCTGCTCTTGCCTTGCAAAGAAACCCCAAAGCTCTAGTACAACATTCAGTCTGGCTGTGCTGCCATCTTTCCTTGCTGTTTCCCTCGCTTTTCTGTAATTCCTGCCCTTTCAGGACAGACACCTCTTTTCATCCTCTGCCTGCACAGCATCAAGCACCTTAGGGCTCGTTGGCAGCAATTGGGGCTTCTGGGGGCTCCCCCAATGCAAACAACAACAACGTTCAAAGTGCCTCTCTGCACGCAGCTGCTCTGAGGGCAGGTTCAGGTTTCCCCCACCTCCTTCTCCCTATCCCTTCTTGCAACACCCACCTGGCAGCCAGATAAAAACAATCTTTGGGTTTTTCATGTGTGTTGGAGGGATTTACCTATCCCCCCGCCCCCTCCCCTTGCAATTGAGGTCCTGGATTGCATGGCAATGCTGGGTAATCTAACAGTAAAAAGCTCTGCAATTATTTGGCTCTAAGGTTTGGGTCCTTGCCCAGCTCTGACATACACACACACGCACACACACACACACAAGTTCACTTCTCCGGAGAGAGAGCGATGCCTCTCCTCTTCCTCCTCCTCCATTCAGTCACGGAAGGGCTGGCTCTTCGGCGAGGGAGTTCCACCTCCTGCAACTTTCTCCCTCGCTGCTCTCAACCTGTACTGCCGGAGTTTCAGACAGCAAAATCGCTGCTTGCAGGAATTTCTCCAAGCCTCTTCCTTCGATTTGCAGGCACCATGGATCCCCAGCAGTCAGCAAGGTGCTGCTGCAGGAGAGGATTTTCAGCCGTGAGGGCAGAGAGGCAGTAAAATTCAGGAGAGGTCTCTCTCCTGTTGCAACAGGTAAGGCACGCTGCTTGCCGGTGTGGGAAGCAAAATGACTCAGGGAGAAGTCTGTGCTGCATGGATGGAGAAGGGCATGGAGGATGGAGAGATTTCACTATGAAACTGCTTTGCATGTGAGTAGCTTTTGCTGAAAGAAGCTCCAGCCTTAAGATCAGGCTTTGGGATGTGAAAGGAAATCCTTTCATCTTTTCCTCCTTTCTGGCAGCCTTAATGAGGGGGGTATGGACGGAGCCCGGGGAAGCTTCAGCTGTGTTCGCACGAAGTTTGCACCTGGTCTTAGCTGGACACTCTGGGAAACTTTAGCAAGCGGCAGCCAGTGCAGGCAGGTGGGCTCTGCCTTGCCACGCTGCCGAGCAAGGCAGGTAAGGAGGGACTGAGCACAGAAACGCTCCAGGTGTGTGCAAGGGGCAGGTTTCCTGCAGGAAGCACGCTTGTGCTGGAGTGAATGGATGTATTGCTGCAGGAGTAGTGATGGCGTCTGGCGGCAGAGTCTTTTGTGCACTGTGTTCAACTTCACTGACCGGGGCAAAGTTGTACAACTTCAAGCGCTTTCTCCCCAGTTTCAGCTTCAACAAGACAGTTCCTTTAGTGTGGACAAGGTCCTGGCATTTCACAGCGTGTGCAGCAAGGCTAGTGCTCCTTGCTCACCCTGGACCGTGGGCAGCAGAGCCTGGGAACTGCAGTGAGAGCCCAGCGGCAACCAGGCCTCCGCAGCTGCCCCTTCTTTGCATGGGAGCGCGCTGATGCCGATCTGTGCTTGTTTGCATCAGTGCACACCTGATTCTTTCTTCACTAACAGGCGCCTGGTGGCAAACAAAAATGAAATCCCCCACTAAATCCAAATCTCAACCCAGGGCATGCAGGAATTGTTTCCCCTGTATGTATGTGGCACCTAGAAAAGAAGCGAAAAGACGGCAAAGGTGGCCTGGGCACTTGGAGCAAAGTGGGTCCTTCCAAACAGCAGTTATCAGATAATCAACCTCCTGGGGGAATTAGAGGCAGACTAGGTGGAGTGCAGTGCTCCAGAGGGGCAAAGATCAGCTGTCAGACAAGGGTAGCTTTGGAGAAAACTCTTTAAGCAACTGGCTCTAACTCAGGTTTGCTGCTTGCAAAGGGCTGAAAGTTTGCAGGACGCATGGAAACTCCTGCTGTTTGGTGGATGGAGCTGGGCAGGACGCAGCATTATGTGCAGCACATGGGTTCCCACTCCTCCCAGGCCAGAAGAACTCAGAGCACCCCAGGCACAGGCAGGAGGACTGGCCTGTGCTCGGGGTGCCCTCTCTATTCTCTGCCGTGCAGCAGCCCTGCACCCCGAGGTGCAGCGAGTGCGCATGGGAGGCAGAGGGAGCTGCCAGGATGCACAGGTCTCCAGGCTGTCAGCCGGAGGGACCGGGGAGTTTATCGAAGCCTCAGGATGGAAAGCAAACAGTCAATATCGGGCTCCTGGGGAAGGCTGGGCTGTCTCCATATTCGGGGAGGCAAAGTCACTGAGCTTGGTATTGTGCTCCCTTATCATCTCCTAATATGCAGCGCACCTCACCTTATCTGGAACAGTTCAGGGACATCCGCCTGTCTGATAAGTGTTGGGGTTCTCAGGGCAGTGAGTAGGCAAGAGGTTCCTAGCACAGCCAGGGGTTTTATTCACTCTGATTCTCTGCCATCTGCTTGTTGTGCTCTAACATGCTCTGTGACATTGCAAAAAAAAAAGAAAGCCCAAAAAAAACAAAAAAATGAGCCTTACTGCTCTGCCTGTGGAGGTCAGAGCGCACAGCAGCATCTAGTCCTCTCCTGAGCCTTTCCCATTAGCTACAGCATGTTTAAAACCTGAACACTCATAGAAACCGGTGTGTCTCCTAGCCCTCCAAACAAACAAGCATCATTCATATATGAAGGGAGAGTTCAAAGGAACGTAACACCTGGAATCAAACATCTGTTAGAAGCTAATGCATTTTGCATCCTACGCTTCTGCCAACTGCTTCAAGGCAAGTCCTAGAGGATTGTTCCAAGCACCTCCATGCTACTGAAATGGCATTCCCTGCTCATGCACCTTTCTCTTTTTTGCCATGCGTGGAATATGCGAGTACAGTCCTAGCAGTGATATTTTTTCAGTATCATGCACAAGCATAAGAGGATTATATACCTTCAGCCTTTTTTTTTTTTTTTAAACTGAGCTGGCAACAATGATGCTCCATTGTCTATAAGAAGGTGATTTGCTGAGCATGCAATTTTTCTCTCAACCACAGTTTTTCCTTGGCAATGGTGCAGGTACTGCTTTATTAGCAAAGAAACTTTCTTTCCTAATTCTTGGAAGAAGGAGCTCCAGGGAGGAGCAGGCTGCAAGGGTTGTTAGGAAGGTTTATAGCTCAGAAATGAACAAGCAGCAGGTTTGAAACAAACCAAAGGAAGTATTTTTCCATTTTTTTTCATGGAGGGCATAATTAATTCTAGAATATATTGCCACAGGATATTGCAGAGGCCAAAAGTATACCTGGCTTCAGACAACATTTCGATACGTGTGGTATGGATGGCTGCCTTGGAGGTTATTAAATGCAAGAGCCCAAGTATGACCGCTGCTCCGGCAGCGTACTTACACGGATGCTTGCAAGCGGGAGGGCAGGGTGGGAAAAGCGCTGCATTACACATACCGTGCTCATCACTAAGCAATCAAAACTGGCCATGTGGGGAGAGAGATGATACAGAGCTGACCGAGCACAGCTATTTTGATATTCTGATGCTAAGGGAATATTTTTGACTGATCTCTGGTTGTACTTTCAATAGATGCCATGACTCAGTTAACCTGGGATGTGCTATTTATGCTCTGAATAGGTAGACAGGATGGCACCGGTTGCTGTACTTGTGAACGCAGCACTGTATCTGGTATCAGTCCAATAGTGCAAGCAGCATCTGTGCACATCTGCAGAAAAATATTCCCAACACACAGGCCTGAGTGAGAGGTAGTGCTGTGTGCTGGTATTGTAACAGGAGCCGACAAGGACACGCTGTGGCAATGAGACCAGCCTAGGCAAACATGCCTGTCTCGGGGGTTAATCTTTCCTCTGGGAGGCTGTGAGCTCTCCAGGCCAGGGCTGTCCTTGTCTTGGCTGGTATGACACCTGGTGCAATGGGACTGACTGTTGTGGATACAGAAATGAGCAGAAAAGGCAGTGGGCAGCAGTAGCCAGGTTTCTGGAAGACAACCAGGACAGGGAGCTGAAGATTTTCCTTCATTCTATAAATGTCTGCTGCAGGGAATTTCTGTGGCATAGCTGCCTGCAACCTGGCTAGTCATCCTTTTACAAGTAAGGATGATGCCCAGATCAGCTCTGTCCTCAATGCCCTCTCGCTACCTCTGAACATGCAAGAGGGACTGGCAGGGACTGTCTGCTCAAGGCAGACAGGTGGCAACAGTCAAAGATGCTGCAGGCTGAAAGGAAGGCTGGTCTCAGCGCTCATCTTCAGGGAGCAGAAGGGAAAGACCAGCAGGATGCTGGGAAGGGGCCTAAGCAGATCTTCAGATCAATGCAGGGATGCATCTGTGAGTGAACGTGAATTGCCTGGTAGAGAGGAAAAGGCAGAGAGGTGGCCACAGAGGCCGGGGCTGTGCTGCAGGGCACAGCCAACAGGAGCACTTCTTGTCCTGCTGAGCACAAGGGCTCCTCTCCTGTATCTGGGGCTGCATGTGGTCCCTTGCCTGTCTCTGTAGACATAACCCCAACTTCTTGTGACAAGAGGTTCTCAGAGTGCTCCCCAGCTATTCTTACCTATCATAGGAGAATTTGCATGTTCCCCTCAGGGAATGGTGAAAAAGGCATCAGAGGACTAACAACACTCAAGTGATTTTTTCTGTGCCCTTGCTGCAAACATTCAGATTGAGTCAAGGAGCAGATGAGGCCTCACCAGATCAGACACCTCAGGGTTACAGCCCTTCAAACATGGGTCACAGCTGCTGCTATCTTGGGGCTGGAGTAGGAGCTGAGTCCAGGTCAGATTCACTTTACCTCTCCAATTAAGTATGTTCAAAACTGGCCAGTTGATCCAATATTTAGCAGGGAGTACTGATGGTATGATATCACATGGCAGGTACCCTCAACAGACTGATGACAGGGAAATGATTATCAGTGCAAGATGACCTGCATCCCAGGCATGAAGAAAATGCGTAGCGTTCACTTTTGGTTTTGGCAGTAGCTAGCAATCAAGAAAAAGGCCAGTATCCCTGTGGGCTCTTGCAGCCTGTGCTGAAGGTCACAGCAGGTCTGCTGGGCGTCCTTAAGCCAGCTAGATTGAAGTGACAGAGGTAAGTAGCCCTTGTCACTGCAAGCTTCTGTGGGAACCAAACTCCCTTAGGGAGAGGTGCACAGTCCCCGGAGCAGCAGGGTCAGGGCACGCTCCTCCAAATACAAGGTGCTGTTGTGCAAGCACAGCTGGGCTGCTGTATCCCAATCCGTGGCTCCTGAGTCCCCTAGCACTAGTGAGTTATTCCCACTGAGCTCCCTTCCCACCAGCACTGCCCTTCTGCAGCCCACAGACTCTGTTTTCCTTCATCTCAAGCAGTGGGTACCCAGTTCCCTTCAGAACCAAAAGTGAGATGTGAAGTTTCCTCCCTATCTCCTGGCTATCCTAGTTGCCATCCTTGGCCCAACAGCTGGGTGCCACTAAACACCATCCCTGGTTATCTATGGGATGGCAGCTTCTGGACCATGGCTAGGATTTACCCACTGTTCCTGGCCACCAGGGAGGGAAGGAATGATCAGTAAGGAGGATGAGGAGGGGACAAACAGCAGGTCTTTTCAGGGGAGAACAGAGAGGAGGAGATTAGAAGTGATGCATAAGGATGCTCTCCACTGCCCTTAGCACAAGCAAATCAGCCTCCTGGTTGATCACGCTTTCTCAGGGAAAGGAGCCAGAATCAAGGCAGAGATGATACCACTGGTGAGGGTTTGGCGCTATGGGGTGCCTGGTGTGGTGAGGGAGCCGCTGATGTCTGAGGGTACGCAGCAAGGTGCTGCAGAGATGAGGTGACCTCAGAGATGAGGTGACCTGGGAGAAACTGAGTCTGTTCCTCTTGCTGGAGAATTGTGGGTTGTAGGGGCCACCAAGTCAGCCAGAAAAGGAGATCAGAAGGGCCCCTGGACCCAGGAGCAGGCCTGCCAACAGCCCCAGGGCTGCAACTAGGCTGTAACCGCTGTTACCCATAAGGAATCTATAGGGGAAGGAGGAACCCGCAGATTCCAACCCAGTGACAGCAATCCCAGGAAAGCTCCCCATTGTCCTGCTCTCAGACAGGGTGGCTGCAAGGTTCCCTCCTCTCCCAGGCCTTCTCCAGTGATTCCAGATCCTCATCTGTGGGTTCCACAGGGCCCCAGAGCTGTGCTATTAAGTATTACTCTGCAGTGATGTCGCAATGTCAACAGAGATAAAGATCACTGACCCTTATTCCTCTATGGGGAGTTCAAGTCTGTTCAAGTTCTGTGCCTAACTGACGAGCTCCTGGAGGTTTATAAGAACAACGATAGGCAAACCTCAGTTATCTAACATACCTAAACTAAGCATTGCTTGGCATGGTGTTGACAGCAACATAAAATCAGGCTCTTCCTGAGTTCCTCACAGAGCACTGACCAGAAATGCCTTTGGCCTCATGAGCAAGGTGTTGCCTTGCTGAAGGACAGAGAATGTCTTAGAGGCAACTGATGCAGAAGCAGATGGGGGAGAGCAGCAGGACACGTTCAGAGCAGTAAGCATGGGGCGATACATGAAATGTCCAAGGAGCAACGTGGTGGGAATTGGAGGTGAGCAGCTGGCTAGCAAAGGCCATAGCAAGATATTATAGAGGAAGATGTCCTTAGAGCCAGCCTTGGTGGGAAGGTGCAACTAGGGCTGAAGAACCAGCACAGCTGTGATGACAGGGCTGACAAGGGCTTTCAGCCATATGTGGGGGAGAAGGAGTTGGGTATCAGGGTAATGAAAAGCTTCCTATACACCCCTTCACTGTTCAAGGCCAACCTGAGCTTGTGCAACCTACAGCTTGCAAGTCAAGCTTCCTTGCTCGAGGGGCAGCATCCCACAGTGCTCATGGCTGCCAGCTCTCAATAGTGGTCCCAGCTGGAGATTGCTTGCAGCGCCTGCTGGCTCCGGCTGACCTGATCTGGGGCAAGCAGAGCTGTCCCAGAGCAAAGCGTGGTTTACCCTCATTCTGTCAGCAATGTGGCGTGGTGAGAGGAAGCAGTTTCCAAGCCCTGTTGTTAGGGCTGCCTTCCTCCAACTCCCACTAACCTACCTCTGACTGCCAGGGCTCAGCTTGCCCTACGCAAGTTGATGCCTCACAAGCTTCCCCAAAGCTCCAAGAAAGCAAATGACCAGCAGTTCCTTTTAGTCTCCCCTTAGAGGCATCCAGTCCTCAGCCTCAAGCCAGGTTGAGCTCCCAGAGGTTAAGGTGCTTGCCTGGCCCAGTGGGCCGATGATGGGGTGAGGATGACCGTGGTGTCCAGAGGACAGTGTCTGCCGCACTCAGGGGCAGAAAAGGCCAACCGCTAGCCCCATTGAGAGAACTGCTGCTGAGAACATGGGAACGGCCCTGTGCCATGGCTTGTTTGTTTGTTTTTCAAAGTCCAAAAGAAGCAGATCAAAAAAATACTCAGCTCTCTGCGGAATTCAAAGCCCATAGGCCTGGTTTTGTTAGCAACAAATAGGAAATTCACCAAAACTGCATGAGGCACCAAATGGAAAATGAGCTAATTCCGCCAGCATTGCTGTGGTGGAGGAAAGTAGCAAACATTAACCAAGCAGCCTGGCCTCCGAGCAGCATGTACACAGGCTATTTTAGCACTGAGAATCACAACATCTCACAAAATATAGCTCGACATCTGTACAGCATTCTTAACACTTAGTCTGTGACTTCTGGAGTAAAAACTCCTATTTGGCCCTTAGGACTTTGCTCAGAGTGCAACTGTGTCCCTTCTGTCCACCTACCAGCCAAGGCAGAGAAAGGACAGAGTCCCACCTCCTATTCACATTTTCCGAGTCTAGTACCCATCTTAAATAACTTGTGTCCTTTGCTCCTTGCTTCTTTTCTCTAATGACCACTGAATTTCAGATATACCATTAGGCTGCCCCACTGCTGTTTCTTTGAATAACTAACTGTATCTCCCTTCTTTCCCTAAATCCCTGGCACTTGTATCCTCTGGGAATGCGTTTGCTTTGTGTCGACATGCTCACACAGTGCAAATGGTTTTGATCAGGCTTTGCCTTAGGTTTTAAACAGATGAGCAAGAAACAAGGGGCAGGCATAGACAAAGAAATGGAGCAGAACCCACACACGGGATAAAGGAGGTGGAAGGCTCCCAGCACCTCTAGGAAAGCCTCTCCGAAGAAAATATCAATAGAGGTGTCGCTCATGACTGTGGGGTGTCAGGCAGGCAGGACACCGGGATACCCATCTGCAGTGTCCTTTTCCCTTTACTGGGATGTGCTTCACCCCTCTGTACCTATCCCAGATGGACTTTCTCACCACAAAGAAACAAAGGGAGAGAATACGGGAAAAAAAAAAGAAAAAGAAAGAAACTTTGGGATGAGTGCTGACAAAAGAAAGCTATGAGGAAAAAAAATGTCCTCCTTTTCCCATCAAAATGTTGATTTTTCCTCTAACTTCCTGTGCCAAAGATTTGGACTGAGTCCCCACCACAGCCAGCAAGAGGAATGCTGCTCTTGGTGTGCTCAGCACTTGACTTGTTTTGTGTTTTGGGTTTTATTTCGTTTAAAGGCTCTTCTTGAAGGGAATGGGAAGGTGGGGCTGGGGCCACACCTGCTCCCTGGCAAACTGCAGTGCTTTGCTGTGGTATGACCGAAAAGCACAGAAGCCCACGTGCCACAGGAGGCCCCCGTGGGATGATCAGCCGTGTCCAGGCCCCAGCCTCCACCTCCGGCCCTGACTAGCTGGAACAGCCTTGCCCTGCACCAATGCCCCTGAGGCCGCCCTTGCTGAATCGTCCATCTTTGAGGCCACCCCAACCGCACACACTTTGAACCCCAGTGATGTGTTTGTTCCTTTGTTTCAAACCAGCAGATTTGGGCATGTCTTTGACGCAGGATCACAATTTGGATGTTAAATTTAGATGCACTCTTAGGCTCTGATTAGAGACACAACCAAGTGTTTACGCGCTCCGTTGGGAGTTTACATCTCTAGGGCTGAGGGTGAAGCCCCTTGAGGCTTTCTGATCTTCTACTAGTGATTAGGAGAGGAGTGTGAGTCACCACATAATGATGTGCTGGTATTTCCCTCCTTGGGAGCATGCCTTGCCTGGTGCTCTCCATCCTGCTGCTGGGCTTTCTGAGGAGCTCTGCAGCCCAGCGGGAGACACGCACATGCCTCCCACATGCACCCAGCTCCACGAGGGCCTCTGCATGCGGGGAAGTCATGAAAGAGAGAAGCAGAGAGCTTTCTTGAGGAAGAACAGGAGCAGCAATGTCTAAGCCCGGTGAGGTGAGGGACGCAGGGCCGATAGAGGTGTTCTGTGCATGCAGCTAGTCTGGCAACCCTGAACCCTTGCTATAGGTCCCATGGGATGTGTACTAATTGCAGTCCACAGGAAGACATGGAACAGCACAGCCCAGACAACCTGTGAAGAACCTCTTAATCTACAGGCAGAAGCTACCACATGTGCAATTCATTTCACCTAGTTTTGAGGCAGAGATCCTTGAATTTTCATTGCAAGGACCCTTGAGGTTGGCAGTGCTGCCTCTCCCTGGCAGCCCAGCTCCCACCCCCTTCTGGTATTTTAAGTGCTCATTTTCTTGATATCTGCAGCCTTCCCACACACTCTACAAGAGTCACAGAAACTCACCTCCTTTCAGGGATTGTTACCGATACCTTCCAGGGAATGGTTCCAACAAGGCTTTCCCTGGAGCTGAGGCAAAACTCTGTTTAACCAGTTTTGCCCCCTGTACAGAGCATTATGTCCCATTTCTCTGTTGAGCTGCAACATGGCCTTTAGAGATGTCCCACTTCCACTTCTGCTTTGTTTTGCATAATGTGCAAAAAGTGTGCATAAATGTGTTGTAAAAGATGCCAGAAAAGGGAGATGGAGCAGGGAATGCAGAGTCACTCCTAGGAGATCTATTAATCTCCAAATTACACTAAAACTGGCCTGGAGAAATGGACACAAGACACCCAATACGCCCATGCTTCCCGGAGATAACCACGACACAGAAAAGAAGAAACTTCAGGCTACAAGTACGCGGTGCTTGCTTCTAGAACCGTCAGACTAGAGTCACCAGTTGGCTACAACTCCAGCTGGGGGTACATCCATCTACACCCAAAGGGAATCCTGGGCTTAGCCAAGTCCTCGCAGCAGGACAGGTGAACCCATACCCAGGGTGGGAAGCTAAGAACTCTCCTGGAGGGCCCATGACACTCAAATGGAATAGGACAGCTTTTCAATGGTACTACTGCCACCAACTCTATCTCATTCTTTCTGCCAAAGAATAAACTGAGAGAGGAAATGCCCAGGAAGTAAAGAAAAAAAAGCACACAGAACTGTTACTGATACAGCAATCTTCCTGCAAGCTCAGATTCAGAGCTTTTTCTTACAGCTTCATGATTTATACACACGAAGGCAATTGCTACCACAAATACTTTAGAGAATTTTCTAGAAATTATTCTAAAAATGGATTAACTTGAGATGAAAAAGCTTTAATAGTGCTGTGAGCCATACCACAGAAAATAAGTCATTTACTATTATAATTAAGAAAAATATCCCTCAGTTTATTCTATCATTTTATTATGTTTTCCCCTAATAAATCCTATGGGTCTCTTTACCTCTTTCCTCTTCCTGCCACCAAGCAAAATGATCTATATACCAGTAGTTACCACTCTGTGATCTTTGGAAGCTGTCTTTGTAATCTCTAGGACCAAAAGAATATGAAACTGATGAAGAAGGCTGGTGTATGGAAAATAAAAGGGACTCTGCAAGGTGACCTCCATCTTCTATGAGGCAGTAGGCAGCATAAAGGTTCTGAAGAAGCTCTAGTTTGAGGAACACACATCCTTTTCAGGCTATAATAATGGAGAACTTCATAGCTGAACTTGTGTTCTGGTTGCAAATGAACATGAGGACAAACTGGAGGAATCTTCAGCACATCAGGAGAGCAAAATCATTAGTATGCCTGTTAACAAAATTTTGATCCTCCATTTGTGAACATGGGTGCTTTGATCTTTCGTGAGAACTGCATTAACAGGGACAGGATTTTGCCAGCAATATTGGGGTAGAAATTGTCCTAGTAGGTGGATATGCAGTAATAGAGGTGATGAAGTAGCATGCCTCAGAGGACAGGCAGGTGCCAGCGGGGGACAGGAAGGGCTCTCTGGACTAACACTGATGCTTGGGCATGGGTCCTGCTGGAAGGAGAAACTATTAGACTTCACAAGCTGTTTTTGATGTCTATTAGAAAATTCCCCTAAATTCTCTCTGTGCCTTTTGCTTTTTCAGAGCTCACTTTCCAGAGGAAATAAGGCTTCTGCCCCATCTATGTAATTACTCTCTGACCCTTATAATAACTGTGGAACCCATTGATCGCTTTCAACTCAGCTTGTAATTGAGAAAAAAGCTCTCAGAAATATGAGATCATGACAGGGCTTGTAAAATGGCTGGCAGGACAGAGGAGCAAATTCCTGTCAATGACCCATAGAGGAAGAAGACCATCAAAAATGAAGCCCATCTTCTACATCAGGAAAACTACCAGCTAGTCAGTTTAAGGACATTCCAGGAGAAATTTAGAAGAAAGTTTGCATTGTGTTAAATGCCAGAGAATCCACTCCTTGCTCAAGGTTATCCTTCCATATTGAATTGCTGGTGCCCAAGAAGGCATGTATTCTAGCTTTAGCTTTTCTTGTGGTTGTGGAGTTCATAACATCTCTGCCTTGTGGCTTCTCTGATGTCTCATAAAAGATGAGTTCACACTGCCATTTTAGAACAATTCAATTAAAAAGTCAATTAGCCCCAGATACAAAGCGATTGGCTTCATTAATTCTGTTCTTCATAGAACAACACTGCATTTTGTTGATATTTTATTCTGCTGTCTTATTCTACTCTGAATTGTATGTCACTTTTCCTGCTCCACAGTCTTAGTAGACACGCGCACACACAGCACGCATACATCTTTCTAGGTTCATCAGTTGAAAATGTTGGAAGGGAGCAGCTCTAGGCAAGTTCTTGCATGCCACAAAACTCTCAAGCCCTTTTCGGTAACAAGCAGATCTTTTAAGAACATGGTTTCCAACTTCTCAGAAGAAACTACATGGCTTTCTGGATCAGTTAACTCTGTCTTCCATGATTTTCTTTCATTTGCTTTGAATTGAATTCATTGCTTTGAATTCATTCCTAGAAGTGAAATGATGTCATCATACAAATAAGTCTGAATTTTGTCATGCAGGGAAAAAACAAATTGCACTGACTTCTTTGTAAATTCTGGTATTTGCACTAAGATCCCAGTGACATAGGCTGTAACTCAGCTTCAGCCTGTCTGTTGCAAAAAGGAATGACCACAGATGGGGAGATTACTGGATGATTAGCATTTATTTACTAAGGAAGAAGTAGTTTGAGAAAAGTATGAAGTTTACAGCTTTGTATTTTTGAGTAATTGGCTAATTCTCTCAGAGAATATGACACAGATTGTTGTTTAAGTTCTGATAATTTGTTCCTAACATTTGACTTGAGTTAGAAATTGAACAAGTTCGGTCTTTTAAAGAGATGAGTCTTGAAAAAGTGTCTGGAAAAACAAGTCTTCCCTGTTTAAATTAGGAATGTGCCAAATGACTGGCAGGTACATGATATATAATTTAAATTTAAAAGAGGAAGAAACAGTTCTAGATAAAGATCTTCAGGGATATCTAGGGGAAATATATGCACCTATATTTAGCTCATCCCCAGTTTCAACCCCTAAATGCACATATAGGAGCATATACTTAGCTTTTGAAAAGAACAAGCCTTGATCCTTTAACAAGCCCTGCAAATATCACTAATAAAGATACGGCCTTGTTAATCACATATGTGCTCCACAGACCCTTCTGTGATATCAGATTCATGTCTTTGATACATCATATTCCACCATATCCGCAGTCTTTCATGAGATGTTAGGGAAGGAAGTTGGTTCATGGATGGCAGATTCTCCACAAGATTTCAGACCCTGGGGATTGTCCATGAGAAGGGAGGAACCAGAGAAATTATTCAAAAAAGGAAGGTGTCAAAGTGATTTGCTAGAAACCTGGTCCCTAAAGCAAAAGAAAGCAGGAGGCCAGGGTCAGACCTGAATTTTGCTTTGAGATACCACTGATTAGGCCCTGAACTAGAACTGTTGAAAAGTCTGTGTTATAGAGCTGGCCTAATAGAAGGAACTTGCACAGTGTAGGAAGTTAGAACAGAAACTTCTGCGTCTCTTCCAGGGAGGAGAAAAGGAGGGCAAGGGGAAAGGGAAGAAAAGCTAAAAGAAGAGACATTAAGTCACAGTTTGTCAGTTGGCTCTTGAAAATGATTTGCAGGAGCTTTGTGGAGTGAAGATGGAGACAGGAGGAATAAATCAGAGGTGAAGTCTGGATTAGGCCTATGGAGTTCAAATGTGCAATTTGACTAGGGAGAAGGCGTAACTGAAGGAAGGGAGAAACTATTAGCAAAATAGGAACTCAGCCTGATCATGGCCTTTCACAGAGAGAATCTCTACAGGGCAAAAACTGAAGGAGAGAAAGTGAACGTGGGCCTGTGGGACATTGCGGGGCTGTGTCAGGGCAGACATCTCAATGGGACAGAAAGGAGAACGCACTAAGCTAACCACTATGGCAGCAGAGGACAGAAGGGAGAGAGTAGAGAGGCAAAGACTGATTCCATGTGACTTTAACACACTAGGCCTAACAAAAATGTCCCCGCTCCAGTTGTGCCAGAATTACAAATGTTCTTCCTCTGTTCCCTGCAGGACCCAAGGAGACACCACACCATGGAAGTCACTACCAAGAGGCACTTCCTGAGTGTTGCTGTTTTCCTGATGCACTGCATGGCCCACGAGGCAAGCTCTGAGAAAGGCAACACTTCCCCTCTGCACTTCACTCACTTCTTCTATAATGCCACTATCTACGAAAATTCAGCTCCCAAGACCTATGTGGAGAGCTATGTCAAAATGGGTATTTACAAGACAGATCCTGAGTGGGACATCAGATATAGAATAGCATCCGGGGACAACACTGGTCTCTTTAAAACTGAGGAACATGTGATCGGGGATTTCTGCTTCTTGAGAATAAGAACTAGAAGCAGCAACACAGCACTTTTAAACCGGGAAGTCAAAGATAATTATATGTTAATAATCAAGGCCACAGAGAGCAACTTTGCATATGAAGCTTGGGCCAAAGTCTTGATCCACATTCTGGACAGAAATGACTTAAAACCTCTCTTTTCACCCCCTTCTTACAAAGTGTCCATCAGAGAAGACACTCCTATGAAAACAGTGGTTGGCACACTCAGTGCCACAGATGCTGATGCTGGCCAGAATGCAGAGTTCTATTATGCACTCAACACCAAAACCGACTTGTTCACTGTCCACCCCACCACAGGAGTGGTTATGACCACAGGTAAGCTGAACAGCACCCATCGAGGTAGGCATCACCTGCAAGTTTTGGCTGTGGACAGAATGAGAAAGATCACAGAGGGTAACGGCTTTGGGAACCTGGCTAGTCTCATGATCCAAGTGGAGCCATCTGCCAGGAAGCCTCCCTCTATTTCCTCAGTGAAGGTGACACCACCTGACTTAGCTGAAGATCTTCTCTATGTAACACTGTTTGTAGAAAGTGGTGACTCCGAAGCAGGGATAGATTCAGTTGACTTAGTGGATGGAGATGTGGGAAGGCATTTCAAAGCTATCAGATCCTACTTTGGGAGCAATGAATTCATGATTGTTTCAACCAAAGAGGTCAACTGGCTACTTTACCCTTTTGGCTTCAATCTCAGTGTTCAAGCCAAGGACAAGAGCAAACCACCACTGTTCTCCCCTATTAGAGTTATCCATATACCTCCTTCCAAGTATGTCTCTGCCAGATTTGACAAAGAAGTGTACCGGGTCCAGCTCAGTGAATTTTCCCCACCTGGAAGCCAAGTTGCTATGGTAAAGATTACACCAGTCTTCCCAAATCTTAAATATATTTTGAGACCCACACCTGACAGCACAAGCTTTAAAATCAATCCTCACACTGGACTAATAACTACAGTCAGAGCAATGGACTTCCATCAGCAATCTCAGTTTGAACTTGAAGTTACAACTACTAATAGTCACACATCTACAACTGTTGTCATTGACATCACTGACTGCAACAATCATGCTCCAAGTTTTAGTCAGTCTTCATACCGTGGGACCTTTGATGAAAACATTCCTCCAGGTACCAGTGTCTTAACAGTAAGGGCTACAGATGAGGATGAAGGAGACAATGGCTTTGTGACCTACACCATAGCTAACCAGAAATCAGTTCCATTTGTCATTGACCCATATTCTGGCATTATTTCCACCTCCAAATCAATGGACTATGAGCTAATGCAGAGATGGTATCATCTGCGAGTGTGGGCATCAGATTGGGGTTCACCCTTCCGCCATGAAACGGAAGTGTCCGTCTCCCTCATGCTCAGCAACATCAATGACAATGCTCCTGTGTTTGAGAAAGCAAGCTGCAGTGGCACCATCCCTCGGGACTTTCCTGTTGGGAACCCTGTGGCCACAGTATCTGCAATTGACAGTGATGAGCTGCAACATATCAAATATGAAATCAAATCTGGCAATGAGCTACAGCATTTTGAATTGAATCCTGTCTCTGGAGTCATTTCCCTTAGAATCTCTCTCAGAGATCTTCCTCCTGAGCAGCCACTTTTCTACTCTTTGAAAATAACTGCAACAGATGGAGAGAACTATGCCTTGCCAATATCTGTAAATATCACTGTGGTCAGCCAAGGTCTACCAGTCAAAATGCAGTGTGAGGAAACAGGAGTATTGAAACAACTGACAGAGACTATCATACACTCTATTGAGTCTCAATCTCAAGGCCACGGGCAGGAGGATGAGACATCTTTGAACTTGCACCTTATAAACCGTAATGCTCCAAAGTTTGATGATAGCTTTCCACGATCTATTGATATCACTGAGACTGTTTCCATCAATTCAACTATTGCTGACCTCTCAGCTGTTGATCCTGATACGGGTTTTAATGGGAAATTGGTCTATGTCATCTCAGACGGAAATGATGACAGTTGCTTTACCATTGACCTGGAAACTGGTCTCCTTCAAGTTCTTTCTCCTTTAGATCATGAAAAAAACAGTTTCTACATTCTTAACATTACTGTGTACGATCTTGGCACTCCACAAAAATCATCTTGGAAACTCCTGGCTGTGAATGTGCTGGATATCAATGATAACACTCCTAAGTTCTCGCAAGTTGCCTACTGGGTGACAATACCAGAACATGTAGCAACAGGAACAACAATAGCTCAGCTGAAAGCAGAAGATGCTGATACAGATGATAATGGGAGAGTAAAATATTCTCTCCTAACCCCCACTGATAAGTTTGTCATCAACAGTGTCACTGGAGAAGTGACTGTTACAGGTGCCCTCGATAGAGAACTATGGCCTTGCTATGTGTTGAAAGTAGAAGCTAGGGACCAGCCCAAAACAGGCTATCAGCTGTTCTCCGTTACAGATCTCTTTGTAACTCTAGAGGATGTAAATGACAACACCCCACACTGCATCCCAGCCCTGAACAGTGTGAAGGTCCCAGAGGACCTGCCTGTGGGAACCATTCTCTTGTTTCTGGAGGCTTTTGACCCAGACATTGGCTTTGGGGGAGAAGTGAGATACAGCCTCATTAATGATGAAGAGATGATGTTCCATGTGGATAAACTAACAGGGGCACTCCGTTTGGAGAAGGAACTGGATTATGAGAAGAAGGACTCTTACAATCTAACTGTGCAGGTCAGTGATGGCGGGAAGCCCTTCTCCCGCTCTTCCCTCTGCCACATGGAAGTGAACATCCTTGATGTCAACGAGAACTTGCACCCACCACACTTTGCCTCCTTTGTCTTCAAAGGCTCAGTGCAGGAGAACAGCCCTGAGGGCACATCAGTGATGATGGTCACAGCAAAGGATATTGATAAGGGGAAAGATGGAGAGGTTCAGTATTTCCTCAGAGAGGGCACTGGCCTGTCACTCTTCAGCATTGAAAAGGATACAGGTAATGACATCTTAGTTTAAGGGGTACCTCAGAGGCTTCAACCATCTAGTACTGGGCCTTACTTTTTGCCCCAATAGGACATTCCTATATACTGTCTATTTGTAAAGGTCCATGGCTTCAAATCTTCCCTGTTTTTGATAATGTCTTTATCTGTTGGGGAGCAAGCAGGGTTTGTGTCTTTAGAATAACATTAAATCAATATCTGTCCTCCTCCAAAATACTAAAGTCTCCCCTTTCACTTGCATGCCAAATTACCTTCCGCACAAGTGAGCCCTCACCTTCCACAGAATCCCATTGCTGTGCAAGGTGGGCACCAAGGTTTATATCTCCAGCAAAGACCAACAAGCAGAATAGAGACACAGACCAGTCTGGCATTAAGTACGAAGTGGTCTGAGTTCCTGAATCCCTCACAAAAATCTTCTGTCACTCTTCTAGGCACAATCCGGACTATAGGACCACTTGATCGAGAAGGAACATCTCACTACTGGCTGACTGTGCTAGCTCTTGACCTCGGAACAATTCCTCTGTCTGCTGTGACAGAAATTTATATTGAAGTCACTGATACCAATGACAACCCACCTCAGATGTCCAGACCTGTCTTTTATGCCTCTGTGATGGAGAACTCCCCACCAAACACATCTGTCCTTCAGCTTGATGCCCTGGACCCAGACTCTAGCTCAGAGGGAAAGCTGACTTTTCATATCCTAAATGGAAATCCTCAGGGACTCTTCACCATTAGCCTATTTACAGGTAAGACTGACATCTGCCTTTAGAGCCTTTTAGTGCCTAGAGGATGTTACATATTCAGTAAAAACAGCCCACACATCTACCTTTGTCACTCCTTCCTTCTGCAGCAAAAGTCCCACCCTCCAAATGCGCTGGGAGGAGACTAATGACTGAGAGGCATTTTCCTGGACCTGAAGGCTGCTACTTGCAGCCAGATGACTCTTAGAATGGCAGGAGTTCTCTACTTTTAAAACCCTAAACAGAATCAAAGAATTGTTTTTAATTTTCTCCCTTACAAACATCTGGCCTCTTATACAGCCTAAGTCAGGAAACATCCTAATGGAAGTGATTATCTGCTCATGAGACAGAACAAGGCAGGATTAACAAAAATGAATCCTACAGCATGCAAAGGCTACACCCATTCTCCAGCACTATTAATGTAGTAAGTGTACTGCCATCTTCCTAGACTGTATCTTTCATCTCAGCATTAATTACCAGATCTTTCAGAGCCATCAAAAACCCACTGATGTTTAGTGTAAACAGCTTCCTTAAACTATCATGCTAGTGCTGACATTGGGCCAGTCTGGCAAAGAAAGGTGTGCCATGCCCTTCGCTCTATCAACTCCTGGGAGAAGAGGGAAGGGAGGCACAGAGCCGGAGTATGGGAGAGAATTAATTGTATGACTTTGATGTCTTGTGGGTGATAAAGCAATTCAAGTACTGCAGTGGGATAGAAGCCTGCTTTCAGATGAGAAAGGAGCTTGGATGTACAGAAAAACGCTACTGTAGCTCTTAATTGCATGTGTTGCCTGTAGTGTGCCAACAACCTCCTGCCTTGTTCCTGGAGCAGATGCTGTGCTTCTCTTGGAGAAAGACCTGTAGAGCAGGCCAGGGAGTTATTTAGAAAGAAATTTGGGGGATGAAACACTGAAACTTCCTGGTTTCCAGAGATTCTTAGAGTGCCTCTGACTGACACCATGCAGATGCACCTGGACTTATTGGCTAACTCTGACCAAGCTGCCTCCACTGTCTAAACTTTTTAGCCAACTCAAAACACCATTCTGCATTCAACTTGCACAACTGCTGGGCTCCAGCAGGAGAGGTGCTTCCAGAGATCCCATTTGTATGCTGCCTTTTAGACAGAATGTAGGCCAGAAATGGCTATAGGGATGCCATGCTAGAGCCATCCTGTGATGTGCTCTGAACCCTTCGCGCTCATGCATGATGCAGGAAATTCAGCCTTCCCTATGCTGTAGGCACCAAAGAAAAATTTCACTCTAGTGTGAATGCAGCCCTACAAGCCATACTCCAAGCCTGCTTTGTTTTACAGTAAAACAAGTCACACCAGCAAATTCCAAACATTTGCTAGTAAGACAACTCACCTCTAAGCCCTGTAGTTCTGATCTTATACGAAAAAGCTCTCTGAGGTATGAGTCATCTTCTATCCATCTCCCTCTACAGTAAGGCAATTTGCATGTGAAGAGTGATACATTTTTCAGTCCTGTAAGAAAATCAAGAGCTGATCTTATCTCTGGGACAGTTGCTGGAGGTCTTGTCTTTAAAACCCAAGCTTAGAGGTTGCTTAAGGCCTTGCAAGTCTGATGAGGACTCAGTTCTCTCTTCTTTTACTTGCATGTCATCCAAAAAAACAAATACAGTTTCTATGCTAGTGTTTACAGTATCTAAAGAGAAGTCATTTAAAGCTATTACAAATGTAATTGTTTGGGTAAGGACATGCTAGTGCCTCCAGTAAGTAGAATAAAAACATAATCTTCTTTGATCTCATCTGGGGGTACCCATTGGTAGTACAGTGTTGGAAGATGAACTGCTCCTGTTTCAGTTTCTGGTCATTCATATTAGTGGAGGGTTGAATTCAAAAAGGGTTGCCCCAAGGCAGTGAAAAGCAAATGACTTCATCTACATTTAGACAAAGAAGAGAGAAAGCACTGCAAATATCTGAGCATTACAAAGGCTATAGTGCTATTAAACCACTTAAGTTTATTCTAGATTTTTAGTTAGAACTTCTCTTTGTTTTTCAAATAAATAAAAAAAAATGCATCTACTTCCTCACTGGTTAGAGGAAATGATCATAAAAAGATCCAGTAGCATTTATTTTCTTGAACTGATAAGGATGTATATAATTCAGAGTGCCAATACTTCTTCCAAGGTCATCCTCAAATCCTATGACTGCAGAAGAGTTGAGTAGGCAGGACTGCTGATATCTGTTATACAGCTCAGCTGAATCTGTCACATTATTCAATGATAAGCAACAGTTTCGAGAGGACACCATAGAGACTGCTGCCCTTACGTGATTTTAGCAAAGTCTAGAATAATCTGCATTTTTCAGGAATTTCGCTAGCACTTAGGTTAGAAGGAAAGCTGCTTCATATGGAGAATACTGGGGTTTAGACCTCTCCTCCTAACCCACACTGCAGTCCAGGGGACAAACAAGTTGCATCAGCACTGCAGCAAATCAGAGCAGAGGAGACCCAGAGGTCAGTCTGGTGACCTCCCTTGCCCGTTATCAGAAGGTCTCTCCAAATAAGAGCCCCTTAGCAGAGCGAGAGAAGGAGGAAACTTGTTCTCATATTATGCACTACTGAAAATTAAGGGCCAGATTTACTGTTACAACAGGCATAACCCTGCAGAATAGCCCTGGATAATTATTCAGGGCACAGTGCCACACTCATGCACCTAACCTGTTTCTGGTTCTGGAGCCAGCTAGCTCTGCATTTGATGTAGTATGTACATCGTGATGGGTTGGCCAATGGAGACATACCCAGAAAGGCTCTGTAACTTCTTCTGAGAGCTTGGAAAGAGACAGGAATAGCTGTGATAACTGTCGCTCAGCAGGGCTTGGCTCTTCTAGCAGCCCTGAAGTGCCACAGAAGAGCTCTAAGCTCTTCCAGCTCTCAGTTCCCTAAAGAGGGTGGAGAAAAACAGGGAAAATAAATGAAAGGCTAATGAGAAGAGGGAATAAAAGTGCTCAATGAGATGAAAGCTTTCTGCCATCGGCAATGGAATCTTTCCAGCCCAGCCTGGCAGCTGGTGCACAGCAGCTTTTGTGAGAGATGGATAGACAGAAAGAGAGAGAGATAGATAGATGGAGAGATAGTAGGGTTTGGGGTATTCTTTTGCTGGAAAAGCTTTCAGGTTGTTTTGTGCTGGATTTGCAGTCCATGATGTAAAGCAGGTTCCAGTCCAGACAGGACTGGGAGGAATTAGGAGATGGTGGCGGGAACAGTTGAGGCAAAGCCATGCATCCTGCCAGAAGGCTGTTCTGGAGAATCCTTTTGCCTTGCTCTATTCATCTATAGCTCTTGTCCTATGTAAGGCTTGCTCTTCTGGTACTTCTCTTCCTGAGTCTGTATCCACAGGCTTCTCAAGGATGCCTGGTGGTCCCTGTACTTCTCCCACAGAAGGGTGCCAGACACAACTTGTTCTTTAAATCTGAGTATGGTTACACTGCTGCTACCTAATCTAACTCACTACAGTTAGAGCACGTAGTGCACTCCATGCTGCAGAGCAGAGCATGGAGTGGTGCAGAGGAGAGTCAGAACAAGAGTGGAGATGGCAAGGAAAGAGAAGAGAGGGTGGGAGGGAAAACAGCAGTTGGACAATAGAAAAAGTATTTCAGGGGAACAGCCTTTTCCCTTCTCAGGCTCTCACCAAAAGCCTCAGTGCCTGCAAACCTGGCTCTGGCTATTTTAACTATTTAAGATTTGCCTCCCTGCAGCCAGGGCAGGGGGCCAGCAACCTCCACCCCACTCCTGCTCTTGCCAGTAAAAGTTATTATTTTTTGTTCCCTGACAACAATGCACTGTTAATTTTGCTGCTCTTGTTCCAACACGACCAGCTTTTCCTCTCTCCCCTTTCCAGGCTGCAAGCAGAACACAAACGATCCTTTCCGATTGCCTGCATGCAGACAGGTCACCAGAGGCAGGCTTGTGCCTGTCTACATGCAAGCAGCGGAGGGGATCATTTATGGACCTTCAGGTGAATACAGAGCTCAGCTATCTGACAAAAGCAAATTAGACCTTCCTTTTGTTTATTTTTTTTTTTTTAATTTATTTTCCCCCGTCTTCAGGGGACTCAGCAGAAACGCCAGCACTTCCAGGGCCACCTACAAGAACACAAGCATAAGACACCCACTGAACAGTCTAGTCTGATTTTCCAAAAGGGCAGGGAATGCACTGATACTGCGCATGCACAAAACACAGAATCACACACCTCTCATTAACAAATAAGCAAACACGTTCCAGAACCTACTAAGAAGCAGCAAAAACAGAGAGTAACTGTTTCCCTGGGCCACAAAAGCTGATGGCAGTACCTCTTTAGTAAATTTCCACTTCCATTTTAAGCCAGAGGGCTTAAAGTGTAAGTAGCAGCAAATAAAAAAATTGACTTGTATCTCAACAGATATGAAGCTAAACCTACAAATGCTGACTGTTAAAACTCTCAGTCAGGGATATGGCACAGGTCTGTGAAGGGATGCAGAGTCAGCTGTTACTCCCCCTGGACACCTCAGCATCTTCAAGTGTTGCAGACAAAAATAAGCATTAAGTTTCCTTTTTTTTTTTCTTTTTTTTAAGTTATCCAGTTCATGTGCCTTCACTGAAGTCCTACATCCCTAGTTCCTAAGATGAGAGGCTATGATCCTGTTTTCTTTCATTTTCATTATCAAGGCATGGAAAAATTGAAATATTGCCAGGAAAATCCAAATAATCACTTTAGAGTGAAGGTTTAAGTTACCTTCCATCAGCTGATATGCAGTAAAGGAGGGTACACATGATGCCAGTCTGTTGCAATTGCATTTTGCAATGCAATAGACAAAGTATCTCCAGTATCCCCATAGGTATTCAGGGGTGTGCCTGTCAGTACTAGCTGTGTATCCCGCATCTGTTAGGTCAAAATTATTAACCACCACCCAGAGCATCAGGAACTTCAGTCCTCTCTCATCCAGCCTATTGGCAATGCACACAGAAGCATCAGGGATCTTAAGCAATCACCGCTATGGTTTCCTGCTTACATCCCAATTAAGAGAGTACTTTCATGCACATCAAATGCTTTGCTATTATTGGAACAAAACAGTCACCCATCAGCCAGGGAGAGATTCAGAATTCCTCAGTCAGTGTACACTTAGGCCACTGTTGAATCTTCACCTGCTGAGGTGTCAGAAGGGAGATGACAGAGAAAAAAAAATCCATGACATTCACGCAAACACAGCCTTTCAAATCATCTTGTCATAACACATTAAGGAGTGTTGATTTATGGTTGTAAAGGCATCAAATAAATGTTTAGTATAGTGCCTGGTGCCAAATACAAATAATTCCAGAGAACAAGTGGTAATGGTTAACAGTAGTTTTGTTCCAAGCAGCTGCTCCCTCCTTCAGCTGCCTGGTGTTTCCTGCAGCCATTTGAAATTTTCGCTTGCCTATCACATTCAGACAGCAATACACCAAAGAACTATGCTAAAATTGAAAACAATACTAATAATGAAAAGCTTCTTTTGACTTTGGATTGGCTATGAGCAATATGATGGGTTCATCCAACTACGATATACAAGTTTTTTAGTCAGATGCACGTGTACATATGCTCACACCCCTGCGAGTGCACACTAACTCCTTTGCAAAGCATTTCCTAAAGCAACATAAGCCTATGTCACTGCTTGCATTTGTGAGACAATTCTCACTGTTTTCAGACTGAGTTTGCAGGAGAAAGCAGGACTTCTCTTTGCTAGAAAGAAACACCATGATAACTGTGACTGCCAGCAGCAGGAGGCATCAAGCTTGGGCAAAAGCCCTCATGACTGCCAGAAAAATCATTCCTGCACATGATTTCTATCAACTGTAAAGAAGCTCTGAAAATGATCTAGAGCTGGTTTTCACCAGAGGTGAAGACTCAAGGTGCTTGATAACGACTGCTAGCAAGCCAGGCGTAGAATCTGAAGTTTTGACTCTGTCCTTTCTGCACTTTTGTTTACTGAGCTTCATTAACTGACAGACCCAAAAGAGGCGATTACAACAGTTTTATTTAACCTCTACTTTATAAAAGTCATACATTTTCCTTCCTGCCTTCACCTATCCTCTGTGGTTAAACTTGTGTATATTTCTTAGAAATCCCTAAATCTTAAGGAAAGACTTTGAATTGTTAGACGATTCATCCCATCTCTCAACAAGGTTTAAATAATCATTGTCATTACCAACAGTGCAGCTTATTTTTAGAGAGAATGCATTTGTTCTAGCAGTAGAATACTATAAAGAAGGTATTTCCCCAAGAAAGAAGACGAACTTTTCTCAAAACACTGGAAATTACAAAGACAAGGTTCAAAACAGAGAAAAGAGGAGTCTAGACTTGTTAAGAGGCCAAACTTTTGCCATCACATGCAGAATGTTTCTTTCTTAGAGGCATAAGTGAAGTTTTTCTTTCCACAGTCCTGCAGCCTTTCTCACCAAAAGGCTCACCACAAGTCCTTGACAACCACCAAATAATGTAGGCAACTGTTAGATGTCCTCCCCACCTCTGTGGTCTCTGTAATCAGAGGAGAGAGAGCAGCACCTCCACCAAGTGATTCACACTAGAAGCGAACAAATTGCTGTCTGGAAGTATCTGTGTCTTTCTGGTTGTGAAGGGAACTTTAAACAATACCATCAGGTGGGCTAATGTTGGGCAGTGTTTGGTCAGCCTTGGCTTTCCTCAGACACTGAGGCTTGCAGCTCAAAGATTCTTTTTTTCTGGGCAGGTCTGATTTCTACAACTTCACAGCAGCTGGATCGAGAATACAAGGCTGAACATATCCTAGAGGTGGGTAATGATGATTGTAATTAGCTTTATTTACTTACAAGTGCATTAAGTCCTCAAAGAACTTTTCTTACAAGTTGGAGCACAGAGAAAGAATTTCATCCCATCACTGCTGGGAAAGTTAATTAAATGGAGTGTGTTGCCCTAAGAGACAGCTGCTGAAGTACTGCAGGGTTTATTATTTCCTTCGTGAAGATTGGAGCAAAAGGTCTATTTTAGAAGCTGTGGGAATGTAGGAAGAGGTCTGGAATTGTCCTCTAGCAGGATGGATAATAAATCACTTGAAAAAGAGTAAGCCAGAGAAATCTACTCTTATTTATCTCACTGTACCAAACACTGTTCTCTAACTTCGCATTACCTGCCTGTGTCCTTAGCTGCTCCAAGCTATATGTATTTACATTAGAGGAATCTTAAGGTGTTTTACTCCATGAGAGTGAGAATAATGTACTTCTCTTTGCAATGGAACATGCTGAGAGCATGCACAGGCACAGCAAAGTGAGGATGGGTGATAACTTGCAAAAGATGTTATAATAAAAATGCTTTCAATTGTGTGACCTCTAAATACCAAAACTGGCTTACTAGTGAACTGTGACCCTGCAAGAACCTTGCAGACTCACTCCTTGTACCTACACAAGCCTTGGAGATACTTCCACCAGATTTTACCCTCTAGAAAGCAGCAATGCCTTTGAAAATGCTGGGATACAAATGCAGAACTACACCAAAAATCCTCTTTTAGTCACTACCATCAGGATGAAGGCTGGTTGATCTTATTATGGTCATTGCAAGCATCTCTGTCCTGGCAAGCATCTCAATCATTACCTACTCCCTTTGCTTGCTGGCAGGTGGCTGTTTCAGACAACGGAGATCCAACCCTGAAGTCCACTAGCAGAGTTGTCATACAAGTCCTGGATGCTAACGACAGTCCTCCCAGTTTTCCCCACAAACTCTTCATGGTGCAACTCCCTGAGAGAGAGGCCTCAGAGACACCACTACCTGTCTACAGGCTGATTGCATCTGACCGTGACCAGGGCCAGAACAGCCAGATCACCTACACCATTGAGGAGGAGGAAGAAGGAATATTCACCATCAACCCCACAACAGGCATGGTGTTCTCCAGGAAGGCTTTTCCTGCTTCTGAATACAACATACTCACGGTGAGAGGAGAGAAGCAGGGAGTACCAGTGGGAAGAGGTGGATGTAGAATGAAAGACAGAGAAGGTTTCAGATAGGGAAAAGATAAAAGGAAGAAAAGGTGGAGGAAATGTAACAGTGTGAAGAGAGTTTGAATGAGACAGACAAGTTACAGTGAGATAAACTGGGAGGGACAGATGGAGGGAGCGAGCAGGGAGAAATGTAGAGGTAAGAAGCTATTTTAAAAAATGGAGGGGAAATGTAAAATAGACTATCCAACCCACTCTCAGATGAGGATACAGTGATCCATCATCCCATCTAGATGTGGACCTGAATCTGTACTGTCTGGGAGTTTCAGGGGTGCCCCCCGCTTTGTCATTCTGGTCTGACCACAGCACCTTGATGTAGGTTTAAAGCTCTCTGATACTCTTTGTGTCTTTGCATCGAGGTTTGTGGTCCAGTCTCTGCTTTGGACTGAGCTTAACAGATTTTCTTGATAGTCAAGAGGAATTTGCATTGCACAATCTCACCTAGGAAACAGCCAGAACATGGCCCACTGGGACAAGATCTTCTTTGTGAGATTTTGGGTACACTCAGACATGAAGTTCCTGGTCGGAGGGAGAAGAAGCTTAGAACAGGACATTAAGAAGTCAGGCCAACCCTGATTAACATAGGAGAGAGCAAAACCAGCCCTTTTCCCTGACCGTGCATGCATTTCTCATCAGGTCAAGGCAACAGATGGAGGTAGCCCACCACTTTCCTCCCACGTGCGACTCCACATCAGCTGGGTTGCTCGGCCAGGCCCTTCCTCAGAGCCTCTAGCTTTTGATGAGCCCCATTTTAACTTTGCCGTCATGGAAACAGATCCTGTGAACCATATGGTGGGAGTGATCAGCATCGAAATGGGTCCCAGCCAAGTGTGGTTTAATATCACAGGTGAGACATAAAAATTAAACCAGCACAACAATGTCTGGGAGAGCTTGCCCCAGCTCCCTTGGTGTTGAACACTTGCATGCCTGAGCTAATAAAGTTGTTTGCTTTAGGTGTAGATGAGTTACAGCAAAAGCTTTCTCATAGACACTGAAAGGCTTAAGCAGCAAGAAGCATAGCTGCCTGTCTAAGGGCTCCTATGCCAAGTGCAATTATTTAATATACTTTTTAAAATGACTTTCTGGTGCCTGCCAGTGCTGAGGTGTTCTCCAATATGCCTGAAAAGTAGCACACAGCCAACCCCAGCTCTGCCTGAGAAACGAGGGACAGTGTTGGCAGTAGTAAAATATCTTGAGATCTAAGTGGCTAGTATGGGTCTTGCAATTCCCATCTTGCAGACCAATCCCATCTCTTCTTCCCAAGCCCACAGTCTCAAGAAGCTGAGGAAAGGATTCCATAAAGAGCAGGTTTGACTTGACTGGTTGGCCTTTTGCTTCCGCGTCATAGTACCCAAGAGATGACTTGCACATGAAACGTGAAGTGACTCTAGGTTCTCCTCTGAGATATATGATGCCAGGGCAGAGAGGGTGTGGGCTGAAACCCCCAGGGACTTGTCAGGCAGCATGTGCGCAGAACTGGTCCTACTAACATGGGCAAAGTGTGCTTATGTAATTTGGTGTTTTGAAGTGGTACCCCAATCTACCTTGCACAGCCTCTTCTCTGACACTGCCTGCAGGGCTTGCCCTCCTCACACTAAGCCTTAATTGGGCAAGTAAATTGTTTTTCCTGTTAGTATACTAGGGCAGGGATAATGGTGTATAAATACAATTAAACAAACAAAAGATACAATGCATCACAGCACAGGCAATGTCAGTGCAAGGCTTATCTGGCATTAGTAGAATCACAGATAATGCCAGGAGGCCCCTTCCCCAGGCATCCTTTTTCCACTTGGCACCCTGTAAAGGGAGCCCTTCTCTTACAACTCAGGGGTTTCTTCTTCTTGCTTTGTCTCCACTTTCTGTGTATTTCTGGCAGAAAATAGTGGTCCAGATAGCTACCAACCACTGCATTTCTCTCAAGGGAGAAGTGTAATTTAACAGCCAGACAGGATTTTCCCAGATGGTAGAAGAATGAGGCAGAATCCAGCATATCTGGTAGCCAGAAATGGAACAGCAGAGACTTGACATAAACAGCAGAAAAGAGAGCAGTGCAGTGGTGTTTCAAATGCAATAGAGAAGGCACCCAGCAAGAGAGGCATGAGGAAGAAGCTACCATGCCAGGGCTGAACAGTGATAGCAGCAGGAACAGCTTTTCGCTGCTGAGCTGCTCAGGCCTGTGGTTTCTTGCACTATGCAGCCATCTGGGCTGGAGGCATCAAGCTTTGCTCACCCTGGAAGCACCGTCTGCCTCCCCAACTGTTGAGGTACTGGACTTGCTCAACTAGCTTGCAGGCTCCCAACTGTGACAGCGGAGACCCTTGCAGACATGCCTGTGGTGTGACCTTGAGTTGGAAGCCAGCAGGAACTTTGTTCAGCACTGCAGGACTCTGATGCATGCTAAGCCTCTGATGCTGCATAGCTGGAGGCTTTGTGCAAATTCAGGCACTGGCTTATGTGTCTGTTGCAAATCTAGCCAAGATACCATATGCATAAGTGTATCCTTTTCTCTCTCATCCCTCTTCTTTTCTCTCCCCCCATCTTCCCTCTGTTTTCTCTCATATTCCTTTGTCTCTCTTTTTGATTCCCTCTTTGTCTGACTTCTCCATGTCCTCCCTGCCTTGTGTTTCCATCCATCAAAAAACCATCACAAAGTCCATCAAAAGACACAGACATGACCTTCTAGAACCAGGGGAGACCTCACCTTCGGCACTATCCCCCAATTGCCTGTGGCCAAAGTATGAATCCCAACACATGACTACTCAAGGTGTATTGTCTGGCATGCCACATACTTCTGTATCTGGATATAAGCCTGGTCTATAGTTTGTGTACAGTCTCCAGGTCCTCCTGCTTACATCTTCAGCCAGTTCCTCTAATTCCTTTCCCTGCAGAGGCTGCAGTAACCTACAGCTTGTTGCAGACTTGCTCTCCCCCATTTCCTTTTCTAATCTCTCCCTTATCACAGGTGGTGATGATGACATGGATTTTGATATTGAAAAGAGTACAGGCAGCATGGTCATTGCAAGAGCCCTTGATGCCAGAAAGAAGTCAAGCTATAATCTGACAGTAGAAGTCACTGATGGGTCCACTACCATCAAAACCCAGGTAATGCTTTTCACTGTAGTAGACCAAATCTAGAGAAAATAAGCGAAGGGGAATCTTTCCACTGAGCTCTGGATCAGGTGTTAGGCACTAGAATCTCATTACACTGTGATCTTCCATTACAGAGGGACATGAGTCTTTTCTAAATCTCACGCTGAGAATTTTTCAGGCTGTTGGAAACACACAGGGTCTTGGAAAGCCCAGCTCTTTCATGATGATCACAGCCAGTCTGTTTACAGAACAAGCCAAGTGGCAGTTTATACACTCAGTCCTCAGCTAGCTCTCAGCTGCTCAGACTAAATTGCGGCTTGGTTGGAATAACAGACTTAAAATGCAGCTAGCTTGTGCTTGGGTACCTGGTGGCACACCTAATGGTGTTCCCAGGACTTGGTGGACTGTGTAAAGAGAGCACAGATGCCTCTATAAGAGATGATGTCAGGCACTGCCTTGTCTGGCTCCAAGTGCATGGAGTATTAATAGCATAACAGCACAGAGATCCAAAGGGCTGATCGAGGCTACTGCAGAAAGGCTGAGTCTTCTGAATTACTGGGTGAGAAGCATTGGTGAAAGGAAGCTAGCTGCACTCAAGCATGCTCCTGAGCCCCAGTTCCTAATACTGCTGAGATTCTCCCATATTTAGCTATCCTTAGGAAGGGTTACCCTCTTCAAGGCTTGATGTTTCACCAACAGTTTTCTCCATACACAAGAAAACAAAAATCCAACCTTCAGTCTATGGAGGAAGGCCTAGATCTGAGTCACCTATGAGTTAACACTTATCGTGGGAAACTCATTGCAGAGGTGTGTGAGGGCTGATGAATGAAGAACACTACCATTCCTGTGAAATGCAGTGCTAACGGATGGCTATCTCAGCTATCTTAAAGTGATCTTCCAGATAAACAAACAAAGCCTAGCCTTGCCTGATGTGCATTCCCTGCCACTTTGCATCTCATCCCCAAGTTTATTTTGGCTCTCAAAGGCACTGGCACATGTCAGCCAAGTTGTTTGTGCAAAACATCTATGGCATGTTCAGGTTGGTTAAAAGAAGTAAATTACTACCCTTGGTTGGGACTTCCTAATAGGCAGTCAACACATCAGTAGGGGACAGTCAAGGTACAAAAACAAATAGAAGGAACCAGACAACCTGGCAAGCAAAACTAGGGCTGTCCATCCAAAGGTATTTCCTGTTAAATGCAGAAGGGAATATTTGTCTGTACTAAGTGCACACTGCAAGCTTTGCTTTGCTTCTGCATACCTTCTCCATGCATGTTCTGCTTCTGAGATATGTCATCCCTTCCCTTCTTTTACCAAACATTTCCCTTCTGTCAGTGTGGAGGCATTAGCCAGCAAAGCCTGGTACCCTGGTTAAGACATTACTACTTTATAGGGCAAATTATGAAGGTTTCCCTAAGTGCCAAGTGCAGGCATGTTTACTATGAATGGCTTTGCTGACTGAAGGGAATAACGGAAGGAAAGAAAGCAAATCAAAAATTACCAAAGCACAGTGGGTGTTCCTCTGAGAAAGGTGTGAAAGGGCTGCCAGTCACTAAGGATGGGAAAACCCCAAGAACTGAAAAGGACTGTGATGGTTACACAGCTCAGAGCACTACTCCACCCAGGAGGGATTAGTAGCTGTGATTTTGCATGGATACACAAGTCTGGTTGCTCTCAAGTCTCTGCTGCCATCACTGTGTCATCTCCCCATCAGGCCTTTATCCATGTGATTGACATCAACCAGCACCGTCCCCAGTTCCTGGAAAGCCATTACGAGGTGACAATCCCTGAAGATGCACCCTCTGGGAAAGAAATCCTTCAAGTCAGCGCAATAGACAAGGACAAAGGGAAAGGGCTCATATACACCATCCATGGCAGCATGGACCCCAAAAGTACAAGACTTTTCCAGCTGGATCCAAGCAGCGGGGTCCTCACAACAGCAGAAGGGTTTAGTTCCCAGCCCATGCCACAGCACACATTAACAGTGATGGTGAGTCTTAGTCAAAGTGTAAATCTATCAACTTAGCCAGGATATAACTGCAACATAGGTTGCTTAAGAAATTCAGACAGATTCTAATCTTTGTCAGAGATTTTGTCTAGAATGACAGAGAAGATGAAAGCAGAGTTAACTTTTACTCTATAACTATTCTGGGTAGATCTGGTTGCAGCTGTTCTCTTGCAGATTCAAAACTTACTATTTGTTCCCTACAGTAGAGGAAACCTAGGAGCATAAGAATATAAGAACAGCTATATCAAATGAGAACAAAGAACCATTTCACCCAGTATCTTGTCTCTGTCAGTGGCCAACCACAGGTACTCAGTAAGAATGTAAGAACAAGAAAAGTTTGCAGTGTTCTTTCCAAGGATATTCATCCAGCTCCTTTCAGTCCCAAGGCTGTGCTTTGGCTCTGAAACTTGCAGGCTCACTGCCATCTGAAGGCTTGGTGCAGCTGAAGCACGCCAGCCTCTGTAATAATCCTGATGAGCTGTTGGAAACCAGGTGCAGGAAAGGCTGCCTGCTTCCTGAATGGGATGGTACCTGTTCTTCCTCTCTGCCCTTCAGGTACGGGACCAGGAGGTCCCCATCAAGAGGAACTTTGCTCGGATTGTCATCCACGTGGAGAACAGCAATCTTCACCCTCCACAGTTCAGCAGCATCCATTATGAAGCAGAAGTGCTGGACTCTGCAGTATTGGGCACTGAGGTTATACAAGTCAGAGCCCTGGATCCAGACCAAGGAGCCAATGCTGAAATTCACTACTCCCTACAGGCAGGTGAGAGTCATGCAACAAGGTAGTCTTTACTGTGAACACATCTGCATTTCCATGCTCTAGTAGTGGACGTACAGTTGACCAGCTTTCTCTAGTTTATAGGATCCACCTGCGTAGACCCTGGACTAGATGAATCTTCATCTAGTGATTATCATCTAGTCATTATCATTTCCACCAGTTCACCAAGAAATATGTCCTTGAGAAAAGTGGAGCACCCCTTTCAAAGCAAGGCCTGACGGTCTTGTCAGGCCATACAGTCTAGGTGAACAACTAGTTTCTTATAATAAAGGTTAACACACAAGTACATATGACTGTCACACTGACTATTTAGAACATAAACTCATTGCGGGATATGAACCAGCTTTTGTTCCATCTTTCTCACTGCAATTTAGATCAAGTACTGAGAAATTTAATTGCTCATGAAGTATAGGTAATTATAAGCATGACAGGGCTTGAAGAAATTAGTAGAGTCTGCGCTACCATGTTCTGCACATTAGGCAAAAGTTTCAAGCATATGAACTGCCACTAAAAACTATTTAGAAATGCACCACTAAAAATTATTTAGAAATTCATTAAGATAGCATGCTCTCTCTCAGTGCACTAATCATCTGTTTCTTGTAAATTACTTGCTTAGAAATAAAGATCATCAATGCAAAAGAAACTCAGAAAATCAAGACCAAGAGAATATCCTCATTCTTCACATTGTTATTTCTCTTACTGCAGGTAATGGGGAAGATTTCTTCAGTATCGATCAACATTCCGGAATTATTACAGTTGCCCAGAAACTGGACCCATCCAAGCAAGACCGGTTTACTCTTATTGTAAAGGCAGAAGATCAAGGGTTCCCTCAGCTTAAAGATTCTGCTACCATACATGTCCACGTTAGACCCTCTGATAGGACTCCTCCAAAATTTCCAGAGGCTGAATACATCACAGAGATCAGTGAGTCCACTGCTGTTGGTTCTCCTCTGATCCAAGTTTCAGCTACAAGTTTGTCACCGGTCAGCTATGAAATAAAAGATGGAAACGGAGATGGAGTGTTTTCCATGAACTATCAGTCAGGCCTGATTTCCACTCAGAGGAGCTTAGATTTTGAGCGAGTTTCTTTTTACCAGTTGAAAGTCCGTTGCACCAACATGGCTGGGGCCTTTATGGACACAATGGTACTTATCTATGTCATAGATGAGAATGACAATGTGCCCATCTTCATTAAGCCTTCCTTCGTTGGCTGGATCATGGAGAATGCCCCCTCACAAAGCATGGTTCTAGATGAGAGCAATGCCCCACTGGTGACCTACGCAACAGACGCTGATCAAGACTCCAATGCTCTGCTGGTCTATGAAATTTTGGAACCAGAGGCACTGAAATATTTTACAGTAGATCCCAGCACAGGGACACTTACCAGTCGTGCTGAAATAGACTATGAGCTCACCCCAGTCTTCCACTTCACTGTACATGCCCACGATAGTGGAAGTCCCAGCTTATTTGCATCCAAGCCAGCCAAGGTCACAATCCACGTTAAAGATGTGAATGATTCACCTCCAGTGTTTTTCAAAGACATTTATGAACTTTCTGTCTTGTTACCTGCCCACCCAGGGATGGAGCTTTTGGCAGTGCAAGCCAAAGATGCAGATTCAGATGTGACCTATAGCATTGTGGAAGGGAACCTTGATAATGCTTTCCATATCCACCCACTCACAGGTCTCATCTCCATTCTTAATTCTACTGGCCTGGGAAGCTATCGTGAACTTACAGTTAGAGCTGGGGATGGCTTATATAAAAGCACTGCACAGGTTAAGCTAAATTTAACTCAGGCACAAGGTACTGGCTTAAAATTCAATCAAGCTGTGTATACTGCAACCGTGATAGAGAACTCCACAGAGCAGAAGACGCTCACTGTTCTTGGGGTAAAGGGATATCAGCTAAATGAACCACTCTTCTACTCACTTTTGAATGGAAAGGAAAGATTCAAAATGATCCAGGCATCTGGAGTACTCCAAACAAAGGGTGTGAAATTTGACCGTGAAGAACAAGACATACATGAGGTAGCTGTGGAAGTGAAGGACAATAGGAAACCACCAAGAGTGTCCCAAACCACAGTCAAAGTTTATGTAGAGGATGTCAATGACAATCCACCTCATTTTGAGAATGTGCCATATTATACCTCAGTGCAGGATGGTACAGAGCCAGGTGATGTACTTTTTCAGGTGTCAGCAACAGACAAAGACATAGGGGATAATGGAGCCATTACCTACTCATTTGCAGAGGACTACAAGTATTTCTGGATTGATCCGTACCTAGGAGACATCTCACTTAAGAAACCTCTTGATTATCAGGCTTTAAATAAATACAACCTTCGAGTCATTGCTAAGGACAGAGGTAAGCCTCCTCTCCAAGCTGAAGAGGAGGTTGTGATCAGTGTAAGGAACAAATCCAATCCTCTGTTCCAAAGTTTTTACTACCGAGTGAGGGTGCCAGAAAATATCCCCCTGTACACATCTATCCTCCACATACAAGCCCGCAGCCCGGAAGGTTTGCGTCTCATCTACAACATCATGGAAGAAGACTCCCTGAAACTGTTCAGCACTGACTTCAAAACTGGTGTCCTTACTGTCACGGGCCAACTGGACTATGAACTAGAGAGGAAACATACATTCACTGTTAGAGCCACAGACACAGCACTAGGATCCTTTTCTGAAGCCATAGTAGAGGTGGAGGTAGAGGACATTAATGACAACCCCCCCATATTTTCTCAGATGATCTACACGGCATCAGTCTCAGAAAGTTTGCCTGCACAGACCCCTGTTGTCCAACTCTCTGCTTCTGATAAAGATTCGGGAAGAAACAAAATGATCTCCTATCAGATCCTGGATGATGGTTCAGATAGTGCGAAGTTCTTTAATATTGATGCCAGCACAGGACAAATAACAACAGCCCAAGCACTTGATTATGAGAGAAACCAACAGTTTCGCCTGAAAGTAAGAGCTGTAGATCAGGGGATACCTCCACTTAGCAGTGATGCCCTGGTAATTATAGATGTGACAGACATCAATGACAATCCCCCTGAGTTCAGCCAGCTTCAGTACGAAGCCAAGGTAAGCGAAATGGCGACATGTGGACACATCGTGGTAAAAGTCCAGGCCCTGGACCCTGACAGTGGAGACACCACCCGCCTGGAATATGTAATACTCTCAGGTAATGACAATAGGCATTTCACCATCAACAGCACTTCTGGAATCATATCTATGTTCAGCCGTTGCAGAAAAGACATGGAGTCATCCTACAACCTCAGAGTTTCTGCCTCAGATGGAGTTTTCAAGAGCACTGTGCCTGTTTACATCAATACCACAAATGCCAACAAATACAGCCCATCTTTTCAGCAGAACATGTACGAGGCAGAACTGGCAGAAAATGCTGAGATAGGCACCAAAGTGATTGAGCTGCTAGCTATTGATCCAGATGGTGGCCCATATGGCACCATAGATTATACTATCATAAATAAACTTGCCCAGGAGAAGTTTTCCATAGACAATAAGGGCCATATTACCACACTGCAAAAGCTGGACAGGGAAAACTCTACAGAGAGAGTCGTTGCCATTAAAGTCATGGCCAAGGATGGTGGTGGGAAGGTCGCGTTCTGTACTGTCAAAATCATCCTTACAGATGAGAATGACAACCCCCCTCAGTTTAAAGCCTCTGAATACACGCTGTCGATCCAGTCCAATGTGAGCAAAGGCTCCCCTGTCATTCAAGTACTAGCTTATGATGCTGATGAAGGTGCAAATGCAGATGTGATTTACTCTGTTGACTCTGTGGAAGATGTGTCAGAAGACCTCGTTGAGATCAATGCTGCCACTGGGGTTGTTAAGGTGAAGGAGAGCCTTGTTGGTTTAGAAAACAGAGCCTTTAACTTCAAGGTGAAAGCTGAGGATGGCAGACCCCCGCACTGGAACTCTCTTGTCCCAGTGAATCTTCAGATTGTTCCCCGGGAGGTGACATTGCCAAGGTTTTCTGAGCCCCTTTATACATTTTCAGCATCCGAGGATCTTCCAGAAGGATCAGAAATAGGGTCAGTCAAAGCTTTTGCAGAGGATCCCATTATATACAGCCTGGTAAAGGGAACCACTACAGAAAGTAACAAGGATGAGGTGTTCACACTGGATGAGAAAACAGGGGCTCTGAAAATCAAAAAGACTGTGGATCATGAAACCACCAAGTGGTACCAGATTGATGTTATGGCTCACTGTTCACATCAAGAGACTGAGCTTGTCTCACTGGTCTCTGTGAACATCCAAGTGCAGGATGTCAATGACAACAGACCTGTTTTTGAGGCAGATCCATATAAAGCTTTTGTTATGGAGAACATGCCATCAGGAACTACTGTCATTCAAGTGACAGCTAATGACCAGGATACAGGAAATGATGGACAGGTAACCTACAGTTTGGAAGCAGAATCTGGGAACTTACGAGGACTCTTCACCATTGATGGTGAGAGTGGGTGGATCACCACACTGAAAGAGCTGGACTGTGAAGCTCAGGAGATCTACCGTTTTTATGTGGTGGCCACTGACCACGGAAGGAAAGTCCAGCTCTCTTCCCAAACCCTGGTGGAGGTCACTGTCTCTGATGAAAATGATAATGCTCCACAGTTCACCTCAGACTTCTATAAGGGGTCAGTAATTGAGAATGCAGAGCCAGGGCAAGTTGTTGTCACACTGAGTACCATCGATGCAGATATTTCGGAGCAGAACAGACGCGTCACATGCTACATAACTGGTAAGTTTTTCCTAACTTTTACTCTTCAGTGGGCAAGAATTATTACAGTGTCATGTCCAATTCTGTTTTTTATAGTCTATGGTACAAATAGTATTATACTAATAGTCCCACCAGAACTAGGAAATGTATCTTTCATATTTATTTGGACATAAACACAAAATTATATAAGTAATTATGCTATATTGTAGGTATATTTATGCACACTTTCTTTTCAAATAATTATGACTGTGCAATTGTAATTGTGTCCATGTACTGCATGGACACAAACAATGATACAGCTGGAAGGAAGGTTTCATTGACATTGATACTGAGCTATATTTTAATTCTTAGGCCAGCTTTTTTTTCTTGCAAACACTGCCCTCAGTTTACAAATCACACACATATGTCCTGCATATGTGTTTTTATAACTGTATATGTGCATATAGGATGTGTTTGATTTATAAAAAGAATTAATCCTACATGGAGCTGCTCTTTTTTCCCCAAAGATTGCAGTTAACCACTTTGCAGACTGGCAGATGTTTGAGACTGTTACGTCAATCTTAGTGAAGCTTTTGACCAGCAAAAAATACTAAAGATTGCTCTTCCATCCCTAAAATATAAGTTGTGCCAACTAAAATTAACCACTAGTCTGAAACAACAAAAAAGATTACACTGGAACATTCACCATGCTTCTGTTCAAGTAGAAACTTGAATTTACAGTACTTTTTGACCCCATAGGGTCTTTCTCAAACCTGGAACAAATACTTCAAATTAAAATTTTTATTTTTCCAACTTCAGCAAGACACTTCAGGGTCAAAGTCTGATCATGCTGTGGCCTGTTATCTATCATTATAGCTTTTCAAAACAGAAGAGGAATGCTGGTACCTTTCAATTGCATTATGACATACCTAGGTATTTGTTAGTCTTTGATACAAAAGATTCAGTTCATTTCCATAACAGCATTTTTGCTGTTTTAAAGGTACTAGTAACTTCCACTTATTTCAAATCTGAAAAGGTGCACATTTATGTCAGTGATGATTAACATACCTTCTCTCTGCTTCATACTTAAAATAAATACCTAAGTACGACTGCAATATAGCATTGCAGCAAAAAAAAACCTAAGGGGTGAACAAGGAGCCTAACTTACCAGTGCTCAAATCTCTTCAGACCCAGACAGAAAAGACACTTCGAGCACTAGCCTAGGAAAGTGCATAACAGTTTCATATCCGTGCAGTCATCTGTTACTGAAATGCCCAAAATTTACCAATAGTTTGAGAACGAGTGCTACAGAAATTAGATCTGTCCCAGACCACAAACTATCTCCCCAAAGACAGAGAACTACTGGAAGAGGTCTTCCTCTCTATCCCTCTCATGGGCACTGTGGTGGAAGGCAGGCCTAGGGCTCTGGTGTCACACCACAGGTTGTTCTACCCAGAAGAATACAGGCTCTTAGTCAACTTCCAGGTGAGTTGCATCAGGAAGACCTAAGGTCCACCTTGTCCCAAAAGCTTCCAGTGGCCCTGCTGGGATGCTAGTGAGGGCTTTAGAGCAGCTATCTCATATACACCTTAATTTCAAATGCAGGAAACTAAATGTGAGCTTGAGTTAGTCTCTCCCAGTGTCAGAAGAAGGGCTAACAAAGGCCTCCTGGTGCTTCCAGATTCACAACCACGTCATCATAATTCAAACTAAAGCAAAAAGAGTGAATATAATTTACCTGGCTGTGCAAAGCCTTTCAGAGTCAAATACGAACAAGCCCTGCAGCCACCTCTCTTCATTGCCTCCCATTACCTAATGGGCTCCCTTCTTCTGCCCAAAGGCTTGGGTTCAACACAGGACATGAGCTCTTTGCCAGAAGAGAGAGATTCTCCAGGGGTAGCATCCACCCCTTTTATAATCCACTTTGTCTAACATCAGCAGAAAAGACATGAAGCTAGTGAATTGGCGAGCCCGCATAGCCTGGACTTACCTGGATATCTCACAATTTGCCCCTTGATTGTAAAATCAAAAGGTAGCCTCAGATAATGCAGCTAGATATTAAATGCATCTACAGGTTAAAAGCAAATGAAACTAAACATGGTACTGTAATACTTGGTACTGTAACCCAACCAATGTCTGCAGGATATGTATAACTCTCAGGTTCCCTTCAGGAACATACTCCAAGCCAGACTGACATTCTTTAGAAGAGTGATACTGAACAGAATTTTTTGGCAACTAATACGCATGTCTGCAGAACATTACACAGACATTTCTGTGATTAGGAGCTGTTCTCTCCTTCCAACCCCTTCCTCTCCCCATTGTAGGTTTGGAAGAGTAAATAACAGAAATACGCAGCATATTTCTCAGGGTCTGGTGTGCAGTAGAGTCAACTACTCTCCACCTAACCAGTACAACACCAATGCTCTTTCTGTGTCATCATTGCAAATCCTTTGGCTCTCATAAGGGACTGGGAGTAAACACACCTGTATCCATGTCTGTTATCACTTCAGACTTTCAGCACCATGTAAATGCTTTTTTTTCTTCATCTTGGCTACTGTATTCTTCTAGAAGGAGATATACTAGGACAATTCACAGTTGACCAAATCGAGGGACAGTGGACAATTTCTTCCAAGAAGCCTCTGGACAGAGAAGATACAGAGAAGTATCTCCTCAAGGTTATGGCTTCTGATGGAAAATTTCAGGCTACCACTGAAGTGGAGATTTTTGTTCTGGATATCAATGACAACAGCCCTGAATGTGGTCAGGTAAGACATCTGTCCTGGTATGTTATGGGGCATAAGGGAGCAGCTGAGAAGGAGAGAAAGCAACAGAGAGAAGAAAGGACAGAAAGAGCGCATGTTAAGAGGTTTTGGCTTGTCATAGTTTTTCTCACACAATCCTGTTGCTTTGATTGTGCTTAGCACTTTTAATTAAGCTGTACGTCAAGCAAGAACATTAAATCTAGCCTCCAAGCAATGTTTGCCCGCAGTAAATGAGTGCCTAAGCATTATGAAGCATTATGAAGGATAATTTTTGGAGATAAACAATGCCAGGGAGCCTCCTGGGTAATGGCATGTAAATTACCAAACTTTATATTCTGCTAAGCTAAAAGATTCCCATTGGGAGGTTTGTTACTATACAAAGAGCAGATCATTGCTATGGATTTCACTTGAGGTGATAAACAACAGAAGTGGTCACTTCCTAAATTTTCAAAGACCTTTGTGAAATGAGTGCATCGCCATAGCACTCTATAGCTCCCATATAAATGTAGTAATTAAGATAACAGAGTTTAAGTCTATCTTTTAATACTTCCTAACAAAGAAACATCAAGTTTAAAAGGACCTCAGGATGTCAGCTACTCCATCCTCTGGTCCCAGACCAAATCTGATCTATCAAAACCTTGTGTCTAACCTGCTCTTAGAGGTAAGGATGAAGGTTCGCAGTCTTCCTTTGTAATCTGCTACTCAGTCTCACTGCATCATCATAAGATGATTTCTGACTTTTTTTTAAGCTAAATAGCCCTGATTAACTCAACCATAGGCCACATTTTGTAGATCATCAAATGTCTCTCCAAGTGGTCTACATTCTTCCTGAACTGTTATTTTCACAGCTGGCTACTGCTTCGAGTGGGGCTTTAAAAATACAAAACCTAACAAGCTTGTTTTCCAGTCTGCACTCATATATCCTGGTACTAGGTTTTTGTCTCACAACAGCAAGACATTAGACACATTGTGCTCCACTGTAAACCACGTGGTTTATTCTTTTCTATGAAAGTTCTGCTAGTCTGTTTTCCTCTTATTAACTAAGGGAAAGTGAAGGTGTTTGGGAGATAAATCAAAAGCCAATGACACTTTCTATGTTTGCCAGATGTTCTATACTGGGAGAGTCTCTGAAGATGCCCCCCCAGGTCTTTTCATCTTGAAAATATCAGCAACTGACCCTGATGTTGGCAGCAATGCCCAGATAACCTACAGCCTCCATGGCCCCGGAGCAGAGGAGTTCCGGCTGGGGCCACATACAGGTGAGATTTGGCCCTGCCCCAAGGCAGTATAAGGCAAATCTTTTCCTCGTCCATCCAGAGAGACACTAGCTCTGAGCCACAGCTTACCACTTTTCTTGAGCAAATGAAAACTGCTCATTCTAACTTTTCCAAGCTAGCAGGGGATGACAAACAGCAGCACCATGGTATAGAGGAATACTTGCTCTGTCTTCCTGCTATCTTTCTTTGCAAATGTTTGGCACTAACATTGTAAAAATTAAGGGCAGACGCTAACGCTAACAACCCAGCCCCAAGGAGGAGACGTAGGCAAAGTATTAAAGCACTGATTAAGCTAAAGGCACAAGTTCTGATCTAAACTCTATGGAAATGTCGTAGTGGTCTTGAAAGTCCATTTCCTGATCTTGGTTCCCTGCTTGATTCCTGCTTTCCAAATAGATGTACTGATTCTTCCAGAGATCACTCGGTGTTCATTGCATTGCAGGAAGCTTAATTCAGCAGGGTTTACAAAGGTGTTTAAAGTACAATTTATGAGTATCCATATCCCATGACAACATCTCTTGTATAAAGTTCAGCTTGACTTAGAAGAATCTTTGTGCCAAGTCCTGCCAGGACAAAGGCTTTTAATGATCTGAAAATGGCTCTGAGCAATGTGGCGTGGACACATCACTGCTATTAACTGGATTAGAACTGGTGTTCAAGCCCAGTCTGCTGTCTCCAAGGGTTAAGTCAGGAAGACCGTATGTTTGAATCTCTCTAAGCTCTCCAAGACTGCAACTGCAGTTGCAAGAGACAAGATCATCTCCTGTTATTTCCCGTAGGGGAGCTGACCACTTCTGCACCTCTTGATCGGGAACAGAAACCTATGTACCATCTTGTTGCCAAAGCAACAGATGGTGGAGGCCGTTCCTGCCAGGCAGACATTACACTTATCTTAGAGGACACGAATGACAACGCGCCAAGATTCTCCCCCAGTCACTGCGCTGTAGCTGTTTTTGACAACACCACAACAAAGACACCCATAGCTGTGGTTGCTGCCAGGGACCTTGATGAAGGTGAGTCAGAATATGATATCTTTCTTTTTACTAGAGTAGTTCTTTCATCATCAATAGGAACCTTTAAAAGATAGGGAAGGGTTGCAGAAATCGTCATAGATGATTGAATCTTGGCAAAGACAAGTGCCTGAATCTCATCAGTGACACATTCCTGACTTGTGGGCTGGCATCAGCATCCTTGAAACCCTGAGGGAATTACAATATTTGTAGAAACATGCAGACAGACAGACACTGAGGACAAATTCAGAAACTGTCAAACAACTCACTGTAAAACAAATTCTATCCGGGATCCAACTTTATCCTAAAGATGGTGTTTGAGAATCTGCCTAACTGGGAAGAAAGGGGACTTTGGATCTGCAGGGAATAGATGATATGGATGAAATGGTCCTTCTGAAGATAGACATTTTTTTTCCCTGTGATTTTAGATTCTCAAAAAAAGAATAGCTAAGGCTCCTAAGAAGAGGTTTTTCATTAAACCTCCAAAGCAAAGATTGAATTTACAGTGATAGAGAAGCAAGATAATATTTGCTTTTGAATGGGAAATAAGTTTACAAATAAAGGAATAAAAGACGAGAAGCACCAGTACATACAGAGAGGTGATGCTGATGATACTGAGGCTAGATAATTGAATCTGTAGGTGGGGAGAAAGTGCACTTGAAGGAGATGTTAATACAGCCTTCATTTCCCTTAGGAAAAAAATAAGAAAAAGAAACAGCAGCATTCCCACCATAGATTAATATAGTCTGCTATGGTATCTTTTCAGGTCTCAATGCTGAGGTTGTCTATTCTCTCTCTGACTCTGCCAACGGACACTTTTCAATTGAGGAAACAACAGGGGTGATTCGTCTGGAAAAGCCTCTAAAGGACAGTCAGCACTCAGTATTTGAGCTGACTGTCCGTGCTACAGACCGAGGCACCCCAGAGCCCCTCTCTGCTTTTGGCACTGTTACTGTCTCTGTGGTGGATCTAAATGAGTATCTGCCTGTTTTCCTGGCCCCTGAGTATGTGGCCATGGTAAAAGAAGATGTCGCTGTGGGCACGGAAGTTCTCAACTTGTCGACATTGACAAGGGATAACACAGAAAACACAGAGATTAAGTATGAAATTGTCAATGGCAATGACCATGGGAAATTTCAACTCAACTCAAACACAGGTAAGAAGGTCTTGTGCCCAGGCAAGTCCAGGCTGAGCCAGCATCAACAGCTGTTCCTATCTGCTCCTTCTCTTGATCTTCTCTATTTGGATTGCACTACCCCCGTTCTTTACTTCTCTGACTTCAGTCTTTTTATAGTAGTGTGCTTACTCTTTTTTTTGCCTTTGCTGTTTGATACTGATCCACATACTTCGTAGACTCGTAGACTTTCCTCTTTTCTTCTCTCTATTTTCTCCTTATCTTTCTCTGAAGATCTTTTCCTATTTTCTTTCAACCCCATCCCTCCTGCATGTGTCCTCAGATCTTTCTCTTTCCCCATTTTTTGCTGAAGGGTGTCCATGTGCACGTCACAGTGGAGGGCTGGGGAGAAGAACGTCAGCTCTTTAAAAAAAGAGCTTCCCCTGATATTCCCAATTAGTCAATCTTGGCCACAAATCTTTTTTGCCCCTATACTGAGTACACTGTAGGGGATAGGGAATACAGTCTTCTATCCTAATTTTACTAGCCAAGTCACTCAAGGCCTGATTCAAATCAGTTTACTTATAGCCTTTTTTTTAATGTGATGCCAGGGTTTTCAATACCCTGGATTTAACCAGGTAATGTTTAAAGTTCAGTTGCACCTTATTCTGTGATTACCTGATGGCAGTTTGGCAATTATCTCAATAAACCTGCACTATTCCAAGAATCCTTACATGATCTGTTCAGAGCATCTTCTGCCCTTTTTTATTTATCTGCCAATGCAGGTGCCTTATACATAAATGGAAGTTTGGACTTCGAAGCCAGTCATGAGTATTATCTATCCATTGAGGGGACAAGGAAGGGATCAGCTTCTCTGAGTGATGTCACCATGGTGGTAATCAACATCACTGACATCAATGACCACGCACCAGAATTCATCCAAGACCCTTACTTTGCTGATATCCGGGAGGACGCTGCCGTTGGAGAAATCATCCTCACGGTACGATAAAGAACCAGGCCAGATGTCTTTTTCTCTTATGTTACACAATATTTGCTCTGCCTTTGCACAGAGATACCTCAGCATAGCCACTGAATGAGAAGGGGACCCCCCCCTCTCTTAGCATACACTGATTGACACAGACAGCAGGGTTTGGGCATTCAGCACTTAAAATTCAGTTGTTACTTAAAAGAGGATGATTACCAGCATTCAGGATATATATGATGGACACGAAGGGCATTCAGCCTTAGAAGACAACCTTTAAGTGAAAGTCTAAGACACCCCAAGAAAAACACAGAAGCTTAGGGATATCCCAACAAGACAAATGACTGCAAAAGGCCCAATGTCTGTGAGGCCTGGGGAGGCAAGGTGTTCCTTGGGCAGAAAAGCAGAGCTGAATGAAACTTACGTAAATTGCTTTCATCCCTCCTCCACCTCTGCAAAAAGCTCAATCCAATATGCTTTACTGCCAAGGAAGTCTTAACACCTGCCCTTCCTCAGCAAGGCCATCTTAGACCAGGAACCATAGGCCTTTTTTTTTTTTTTTTTTCTCTCCTAATAGGTGTCAGCTGATGACATGGATGGAGCAATGAACAATCAGATTGCGTATTCAATTGTGGGAGGGAACCCAATGGGACACTTTGCCATTCAGCCGAAGAGTGGGCAGATCAGAGTTGCCAAGCATCTGGACAGGGAGGAGGTAAGGTCAAGAAAACAGAAGTGTGAGAGTTTGAAAAGACAAGGTGCAAAAGACTTCTGAATGGTCTAATGGTAATACTGTAATGAGAAGGCAAATCTTTCACTCATTTATTTTCTAGATTTATAGATACTGCAGTAGAAAGGCTGGGCTTTAGGAAAGGTGATACAGTCTTCACTGGTGACAGCACTGGGCTGTTGTCTACTCTGCCAGTGCTCCAAGACAGATGGATGTGAGTCAAATCCAAACTAGAAATGAGCATGGTTTCTATTTCTATGAATCAGAATATTATAGTAAATAATTATGGAAAGGAACAGTCATCTGGACCACCCCTTACTCAAAGCAAAAGGCAACTCTTTCTAAACCACCCGTGACAGATATTTGCCTAGCTTTCTCTCATCCATCTTTGGCAGTTCACTTCTCCACAACTACTGTAAAGCTAATTTTCTTTAGCAAGGTACTTTGAGATTTGTAAATGAAGAGTCCTAGACAAGGGACAAAGCTAGTGTTATGATAAAATGCTTCAGGCTTTGCATTATAATAAGCTGCAACTGAATTAAACATCTATATAAGAAAGCCAGCACTCCTTCACTTCTCCAAATGACCACGCTCTATAAACTCACCAGATTTCCAGCTATTCCTTGAGAGTTCGAGCCACAGACAATGGCCACCCTGCTCAGTTCAGCGACGTTGACGTGCACATCCAAGTGTCTGATGTCAATGACAACCCTCCCCGGTTCTTCCAGCTCAACTACAGTGTGGTGGTACAGGTAAGCCAGGAGGGAGTTTGTTCTCCCAGTTCAGGGAGAGCTTGTGCTTATTGCCACAAAGAACTGGCAGGATCTACTAGAGCAGATATGAACAGATACCATTTTCTCCTACCAACAGCTGTAGGTACCTTTTGTCCTTTTAATACAGAGACTGCAGACCTCTGTTCACACTTTAAGCCTGATCTGCAGTCCTTTCCTCCTTTGCATTTATCTGTGTCTACACTGCAAAATAAAGCGCAGACCAAGCATACAATCAAGCACCACTATCAATGATGGCCATAAGCCAGTGAACCCATAGCTTGGAATCAGAACACCTATGCATACTCAGAAAGAGAAGAACCCAGAACACACTTTAATCTGCCCTGATACTTACATGATTCTAGGAGAAAATCAGGACAGCAACTCAGCTGTCAATATTAATCCGTGTGACTACTATTTATTTAGTGTTATGTAAGGGAAACCCTTGTCTATACTGCATTACTGCCAATGATGGCAAGAGTCCCAATGTACAAATGTTAGAGCAAGGGCAAGTAGTAAATTAAGGGAGCAGGGGAGGAAAGAGGGTAAGGGAGGGAGCATGTGTGTACAAGGAGCAGGGCAGATTTCCAGGGCTTTTCTCTTTGCATGCCTTTCTCCACTCCTATCCTTCCTTATTTCAGGAGAATGCCCCAGTTGGTACAAGTGTCCTGGAGCTGATTATGAGTGACAGAGACTCCCCAGAAAATGGACCACCGTATTCATTCCAGATCACCCAGGGCAATGATGGGAAGGCCTTTGATGTCACCCCAAATGGTCTGCTGGTGACATCCTCCATCCTAAACAGAAGAATGAAAGAACAGTACCTATTACAAGTCCAGGTATAGCCCACCTTACTCCCTTGGTATATGAATTTACACAGCCAAGTTCAGAAACAACAAAATGAGATTAGGACAGCACAGCTAGATGGGAACTTCACTGTCTTTGGCAAAATCCAGCCTGGGCACAAATTCTTTAGCTTGCAACCAGGTAGAGCTTCTCTCTCCAAGCAGTTTGTCCACAAGAAGCTGGGAAGCACCCCCTGTATTGGTACAATCAGATAATATGGTCATGAGAAGTGCTCCGCCACCAGTTTCCTTAGACAAACACTTTTCCCAGCATAATTCTATTAACTTCCAGTTTATAGTGAGACCTGGTTCTGGTCGTTAAAACTTTCTCTAATCATCCTAGGAGGGATTTTAGTTTTTCTTCAAAAAGGATCTGTAACAGTACAGGATAAGTAGATTATTTTTCACTGTTATCAGTAAGGATATCCCATTAGAAACAATGGGATAACAACACGTAATGTACACACAACTCCAGTAATAATAGTTGTTCTAAAAGCTACATACTGTTATTACTATGAACCTCAACTACTAACTGTCTAAGATTAGAGAGAAACTTCTCCTATGATCTGATTATTCATGTTGTTTTCTTCTGTTTAGAATTCCTTGACTCCTGCAAGGCAGTCATTGTCAGAGATAGGATATAGGCTTAAACACATCAGGAGAGTAAATGCATTGATGTGTGTAGCTGCTTTGTCTTTGCACACTAAGTTACATATGGAGCCCCAAAGATTGCCAACATCTCTAAAGACGATTAATTCTCAGAAATCAGAACTGCCCAGTTGCATCTCTGGTGCTGATGGGCACACACACAGAAATGAGTGAAACCCCTCTGTTAACAGGTCTCAGTTGGTCTCTGTGCTGGAAGCCATTCTCCCAGATGGACCTGCCTTTTCCCTGGAGCTGGTCTTGTAAAGCCAGCTCCAGATGAGGTCCAACAACATTGATGCCATTTTTTCCCCAATTAGGTCCCTTCCTTTTTCATTCCCAAACTGCTGCCTGACAGTTTCCACCCACTTCTACTTCTCCTCTGTAAAACCTTCTCAGCCTGTCAGGTCAGGTGAGTTGACCATAAATCAGCAGACAGCTATAATGGATCCTCTTGTTTTCCTTGACAGGTATCTGACAGTGGTATCCCTCCCCTGTCATCATCTGCATTTATAAATATCCAAGTGACTGAGCAGAGCCAGTACGCTCCCTCAGCCCTTCCCCTGGAGATCTTCATCACTACTAACGAGAGAGCCTTCCGAGGAGGTGTTCTGGGCAAGATCCATGCCACGGACCGAGATCCCCATGACACGCTGGTGTATACTTTGGTGGCTGAAGTGCCCCAGGAGGGGCTGTTTTCTGTTGGAGCAGCAGATGGAAAGATCATTGCTGGGGACAAGCTCCCCCATGGCCACTATCTTCTGAATGTGACAGTCAGCGATGGTACATTCACAGCCACCACCAGTGTCAATGTCCACGTGTGGTGCTTCACACAGGAGGCACTGGACAAGGCTGTAGTGCTACATTTCCGCCACCTGTCTCCCGAGGAATTTGTGGGGGACCACTGGCGCAACCTGCAAAGGTTTCTGGGAAACATCCTTGTCACCCGGCGCCAAAACATCCACATGGCTAGCTTGCAGCCCGCAGCTACCTCGGATGGAGTGGACCTGCTCTTGGCTGTTGGAGAGCCTCATGGCTCACTGTATGAGCCCCACGTTCTGGCAAATAAGATCACTGTGTCAGCTGGAGAGATGGATCAGCTTGTTGGACTCCAAATGAAGAAGGCAATTCATGTGCCATGTCATGGGTCAGACTGTGCCCACCGTGTCTGCAAGGAAACCATTCAGATGGACCCAGGCATGATGTCTACTTACAGCACTGCCCGACTCAGCGTCCTCACCCCACGGCACAGCTTGGAGCAAATCTGTTCTTGCAACGGTAAGCAATCCTTCTCATCAGTGTCCCATGCTAGAAAACTGAAGCCGTTTTGCGGTACATTGTTTCCCTTCAGTCCAGCATAAAGCACCAGGACTTTCCATGGAATTAGCTTGTCCCAAAGACTAACCATTCTGACTTCAATTTCATGACTAAGCCTAGACTCTTAGAACTTTAAAATTTAGTCTTTTTAAAAAATGAATCTTCTGTAGCATATCATTAATAGCAGCATCTATCTTGTTCAGAAAAGTAAATCACACTTCAATGAGTTCAGTGTTCAGAAGTTTAGCAGAATTTATTCAGTGTTCAGTGATCAGAGTTTTATTTTGAGCTACTGTGTTAGTCATGGACTCATCAAAACAGAGACTAATTAAAACTTTTTACTCATTTTGCTTCCAGGAACAGCTGTGAGGTTTGGAGGCCACAGCTACATCTGGTACCACCACTCTCAGACTGGGTCCTGGCACATGCACTTCCGCCTTAAAACCCACCATCTGCATGCGGTTATATTCTACGCTAATGGGACTGACCACACCACTTTGGAGGTACATTTTGCAATACCTGAGGATTTTTCTGGTTTAATTAACCACTTACTGCTTTGGGGAAGAGAATCGCAAGAAGGAAAGGCAATATTACTTATCTATATTAATTCAGCTTCCTAGAATACATGGCTTTTCTAGGCCACCTAGACCAATAAATTTGGGGAAATCCTAAAGATTAAGGTTTAAGAACTGCAGCAATCAAGGTATAAGACAAATCTTTAAAACAGTCATATCTAGAAAGTGATGGTTTGGTGAAGAAGATGAGTTCTCTTAAGGGCACACGTATCAAGGGCACACATATCATTGCTCTGCCAATTGCTAAGCATTCCTGACATTCAGAAATAGCACTCTACAGCACAAACATGGAAAAACTAGACAAGACGTGGGAGACTTAACAATCTGTCAATTCTTGCTTCAGGAAGCTCAGTTCTCAGCTGTTTTCCAGCCTGAGAAATTGATAAGTCCAATCTACAGACCTATCTTCAATGAAATCAAGTTCCTCCAGATAAAACAAAGCGACAAAGCTCTGTGGTGTGCTTGCCAATTGTGCAAATGAATTTACACATATTGCCCTGGGGTGCTTCCAAAACATGTGCCAGCTGTATCTAAATCTTCTGAAACCATCTTCCTTTTGTTATTCCTGGGTTCTTTGAGTGGTTGCTCCCTCCTTCCTCAGCCTTTATCTGTACTGAGTGAGCTGTTGTTTTGATCTTCTTTTGGCCCATCCAGAGTAGGCCCATCATATCAGATGTAGGTTTTTCTAGAATTCAGTGTAGCCTATAACCTTTGCTCCTCCTCCATGCCTCTTCCAGGCATCATCATACATCGTCTCCAACATCCCCTACAGAGGATCTCTTTTGCCTGTGATGAATTACTTAACACTATGTAGCAAGCTCTGCAGGTTTCCATGAATGTTATGTTCCCTCTTGCCTCCTTCTCCAGTTTCCTGAGTCTCATGAAAGACTTATTTTATTAACAAAGCACTGGAGAGAAAACATGAAGGGGGATTTGCACCTGAATTCACCCTGAAAGAGCCCAGATAACCTTTCCTTTCTCTTCCTCCACTTCAGTTTTAAAGAGCCTTCGGCCACAGACTAGAATTTCTGACTACCCAGTACACTGCAGAAGACGTTGGTGTAGTTAGTTTCTTAGAAGATCAATAACTCAATTGTACCTCTCCTATCCCCTGGTGCTCGGGAGTGAGGATTGGATTGCAACATCTATTAGCAACTTTGGCCCCAGGTCCCAACACGCTGATGAGGAGCTGACTGCAACAGTAATTCCTTTCTCTGCCTCCCACCTCCTTCTTGCTTCCTCCAAAGAAAGGCTGCCAGGTGCTCCTCCTCAACAAGGTCCTTTCAGCACTCCTCACCCATGCCAAAGAGGGAACTGCTCCAGCACAGGCAGCTTCCCCACCAGTAACAAGACAGTGAAAAAAGAATAAAAGCCATGGTGCCCATAACAGGAGTCCACCTGTGTCCAGCCGGTTACAGATAGCCTGAATATCTAAGCTGTGATTAGGAGCAGGAAAGGGGGAGAAGGGGTACCAGCTGCAAAAGTACAGTCACAGATCTACACTCTGGTATGTGGAAAGATGAATTTCCCTTGCTTTATGTTGGTCACGCAGATGCAAGAAAAGGCCACAGAGTGAAAATGAATCAGTGAGACAGAGGCATTTTGCAAAAGAAAGGAGGCTGCATTCACTTATATAGGCTTCAATTGACCAGTGCAAAACTAAACAAGGGTGAAAGGGGCTGGATTTGCCTACATGGTAATTCTTGTGGTCTGAAAATCATGATTCATCTTGACTCATAAGGCTTAGGCAGGCAAGTGAGGAAAAAAACAGCAAGAGAAATGTTGAGCTTCCATGCACAACAGCTACCTGCATTACTGTTAACTGCGACCTCTTGGATGTGTTTTGCAGATAGTTAAAGGAGTGCCTCATCTTGGGTACAGCTGTCGGGGAAACTACACCAGGAACCTCTCTTCCTCACGTTTTGTGAGTGATGGTGAGTGGCACTCAGTTTTCCTGGAAGTGAAGAACACGTCTGTCCGCCTGCTCATCGATGGCCTGGGAAACGCATCTCTCCAGCTTCCAGGGACTTGCAGCATCTCCCAGGGCAAGCGAGATCTGCTTTTTGGGGGCCTCCGGCAGCCACTCCAATCCCAGAAAGTCATACGAGGGTTCAGAGGCTGTCTGGATGTCATTGCAATCAATGGCAAAGAAGTGGTTCTCCTGCCTGGAAAGGGACAATCAAAGGATGTCATGGAGGAAGTGGAAATAAAGCAGTGTTGCTCCCCTGCTGGTGCCTGCAGCAGCAATCCATGTCTCAACAGTGGGATGTGCTCCGAAATTCATGGAGGTGGTGAGTAAATATATCATGCAGAGCAATATGAAAGCGAAAAGCAATGAGAGGAGAAAGAGACAACCTCTTCAGTCATCCCTATGAAAGGGGCTATGCCATAGGAGCACCCGATGGCACCGTCCCAAGGGACCTCAAGTGATAGCTGACTCAGTGCAGTAGCAGCTGGGTGTATGAGATCATCGTCCTGGCTCCAGTGGCAGCCCATGGCCTGGAGCGAAAGAGGGTGTCTGAGCAGTGTGCACGACCTAGGGGAGGGCAGCTTTGCCAAAAACTCAAATAGAAATTCCACCCACCCTTCTGCATCCTCTTTCCTTAAGGAGCCACTAACAAAGTTGGAATCAGGCAAGATCAGATCACGCAGTGATGGTATCTGGGTAAAAAACAAGCCAAGATCTTAGTCTGTTCCCACTGCAGTCAGTGACTCCCCGGGGCTATGGGAAGGGATATGGGAAAACTGAAAGCTCAGATTTGCAAATCCCACATTAATGTAGGACCCAGATACTCTGCACTAGGCTCTGCCCCCAGACAGTGTGAACCTGCCCATCCCTCTGCAGAGGGTCCCTCCCCTGCAAGCTAAATCTCTGGGCCACGACTAGTCTGCAGTGACTGCAGATGAAGGGTACTGCTCACAGCAGCATCTGCCCTGTGTCCGCATCCTAGATTTGGGTGCTGAAAGGCCACCCACCATAACGCCCTATCTCATAAGCCAGAAATGGCTTGTGTTTTGGGCTCCCACCTTCCCTTTCTTGGGGCAGCAGGTGTTCTGGAGGCTGTTGTGTGGGGCAGAAGCTCCTTCTACACCTGTATGGTTCTCATGGCCACATGCCAATGCCCTCGCCCTGCCTGGAGAGCAAATGAGGGCCCGAGGAGGGAACACACCACCTCCTGCCCTGCCTGCAGCCTCCAGGAACAAGATTCCCAGCCCATTCCACAGCTTGTTTGACACGCACTGTGTCTATACTGATCAGGTAGCCTGGCACTTGCATCTTAGCTTTACTCTTAAGACCCCTGCACAGCAATCTCCTCTGACTGGGTTGGAAAGTGCTCTAAGCCTAAGAGACAAAGAATCATTGGCTCCAAGTCAAAGCATCACTCACTTGCTTTGTGGAGAGGATATAGGGGAAGAAATCACTTCCTCACTAATGATCAGCTAGTGCTATTCCCAGTTTCCTTCCCATAAAAACAACTTCCCCTGCAAATGACCCCAACTGTCTAGAAAAGCACCTGGGGGACGTGACATGGGACATGGCTCCAGGCCAAAGCAGACAGGACAGTATGGCTGGGAGGGGGTTGCTGGGGGAATGTTTTTTCTGTGAAATTATCTTGGGTGTCTGGCTGCCCTGAGTGCTGTGGGCTCTGTCTTGGAGGCTATGGTCATGTTTTATGAGTCTGTGCAACATTCTGCCCAAGGACCTCAGGCACAGGATCACATGCACAGGCAAAGACAGGTCTGTGCAAGTGAGCTCCAGTGGGCCATGTGAGAAGGCATCTGTGCAGAAAGGGTCAAAGCGAGACCAGTCACCACATCAGCTAGAGTGCTCAGGACCAGAGACACAAACCATATACGAAGAACTGTGTTCAAGAACATGTTTGTTCACATGCAGCCTTATAGGCCACATCCAGCACCTCTTGAGCAAGCGTCAGCAAGTCCTTGTTGCACAGCCACTAACACGCATGTGGAAACAGGTCTGTATTTGCTCACACTGCGCTCTAAAACAGAGATGTTTAGTTTGTGGATGAGCAAAGACTTTTCTAGCATGCTGGAAGTGGAAGCACTGAATTTCCCACACAGCTCCACCAGATGAGCGACTAGAAAGAGCTCAGCAGAGCCAGGGACATTCCCATGCTTAGGGCTACACTAAACAGCAGCCAAAAAACAAACAGCAACAGCCCCTCTAAATCCCTAGGTACGCTGGATTTCTCTCTGGCTGTGACTAGACACCTCCCGTAGGCGAGAAAGACCAGACATGTTGAGACAGGAGCTTCATACCACAAGAACTTGCAGGACCAAAAACTACAGAGAACAAGCTGCATGGGATCATATTCAGCAGAGTCAGAAACTCTGCAGTCAGTCTGCTAGGCTCCCCCTCCTTTAAGCTGAATTTTTCTCCCAGGTCCTTGTGCAATATAGCTGTACCCTGACAACATCCCTGCCAGGAGAGGGTCTGTGTCAGGAGGTGACAGGCTTGACATGTTGCCTAACAATTTACGTAAAGTGCTGTTTGAATTCCCTGGAAATAGGCAGCTAGCCTCCAGCAGCCGCTCCATGTCCTTGCCAGTTTTCTGTGGACATCCTGGGTGCCTAAGAGCACCTCCAACAGCACTAAGTACCTGTGAGTAAACAGGTAGATTGAGCCCCAAGTGCCACTTCAGGGGATGCCAGTCTTGACTACCTCTCTTCACTGTTTCTGTAGTATTTCTTTATTCACTGCTAGTTCTTCTATGCATTCAGATACAGATACAATTTCTTTATGGCTCTGTCATCCTCTCCAGGTTATACCTGTATCTGCCCTGGGCTATTTTCTGGTGAACGTTGTGAGCTAGGGGACAGTCCCTGTGACTCCAAGCCCTGCCTGCACGGTGGAACTTGCACCTTCTCTGCTACGGGCTATTCCTGCCAATGCCCCAACTGGTACATGGGTGAAAGGTAAGATTCAGGAAGGCTTCAGGTCACATCATGCCCCAAGGCAGGCTGGCCCTGAATTTCTCAGGTGTTACCTGCTGTAGCCATGTAGTTTGGTGGGACTACATCATACTCCTGCCTCTAAGTCAGCATGACAAGCAATACCCAGCATAGGCTGAAACAGAACATCAAATTTATCCTTCTGCCTTAGTCTGTTTAGCTGTGATGAAAAGCGGTACTTTGAATCAATACAAAGGCAGAAACTATTAGTAAATTCTTGGAATAAAAGTGTATAGCTGAGCATTTGGTGGCAGTATAATAACTAAAATCAACAGTCCTCCAGCACGAATGTGAAACTGTAGGTACTTGTGTCACACACACAAGCTCATACTTCCTAAGGAAAATGCATGCACTGCCTAAAAAATGAAAGGAGCCAAACCTCACAGAGAGCTTCTGTTTGTGCAGGAGCGGAATTAACAAAATAAAAAAGGAAGGAAAAATAACAGAAGTGTTTTATAACCTAGCATAATGGATATCCCCTATCCTGTCATGGAATGGTAGAGGCAAACATTTTGGTTGTATGGGTTAGAGCAGGACAGAGAATCAGAAATTCAGTCTCAGTTCTGTAGATGCTCTGCAAAATGACAGAGCCCACTGCAATGAGTATTTCTCTTCACCACGTTCAGGAGTTTGCACATTTCTCAGGACTAGATGGTAGCCACATGTTTGCAGTATACAGCTACCTCTAGATCACCTTGAGATTCTGCGGAGGCTGAAGTATATGTGAAAGAGCATAAGAGGTTAACAAATACCAGAGACACACAAGAATCCCTTATTTAGCAGGACAGAAACACCTTCATAGTGCTTACCCTAGAAAAGGCAAGCACATGGCATAGCCACCCTGGGAAAAGTGGCACAACACAGAGCCAAATGCAGCCCATGGCCTGTCCTAAATGTAGGCATCATCAGATACATCCTCCTCACTTCACACACACGCCGATTCCCCCCTCAGCCCTCGTACGGCTACGTCTGGGTGAGGGCCACCAAGGTCCCCCCAAAAGACCACAAGGGTCATTTTCTGCAACCTCTAGAAAATGGTTCAGACATATTGTTTGCGTGTAACATCTTTTGATGTGAGCTGCACACAGCCAGCCTGTTGGACAGCTATACAAGACAACGTGAAAAGAGAGGTAACTGACAATGATGGATAAGGCTGAAATATTCCACTTTAAGGCCAAGCATTCCTCAATGTTGTTTGTTAGACAAAACTGAAAAACAGGACCATCCTGTAAAATGTGGTCCCCTTCTGAAAAGCATCATTTTAAACTGAAGGCTCATGGTCCTCTGCCAGGAAAGCCAGGTAGCACAGACAGAGTCAGGAAGGGAGGGAGTGCAGGCCAGGACTGAGCATCCTTAACCAGGTGTAAATCAGAACCCTGAGAAGGATGATAGAGGTTTTGTGCCCTGCTCAGCTGGGCAGCTCCTCCTTCCCATCTCCAGGCTGACAGTGGTTGTCTCCATCTTGGTCTCCTCCCACAGGTGTGAGAAGCTGGTGGAGGAGTGCCAAGACAACCCATGCCAAAACGCAGGGCGCTGTGTGAGTGCCCAGGGATCCATCCATTGCATCTGTCCAACAGATTTCCAGGGGGACTACTGCACACAGCCCATCATCACCCCTGCCATCGTGCCCACGCAGTGGGCCATTGGTCCCGAGGAGATTGCAGAGATTGTGGCCGGTGTGTTGGGGGTGGCCATCCTGGCTGGGCTTTTTGTACTTATCCGCAAGCGCTACTGCCAGAGGGCCAAGGCGCACAAGCCTGTGGCCCGGGAGGACCCAGACCTGCTCTCCAAGAGTGAGTTCTCCAAGAGCGTTGGTGTGGGCACCCAGGCCGCACCACCCATCGAGCTCAACATCCTCAGCGACGTGGCACACAACAACTTGGACCGGGCCACACCAGAGCAGCGCAAACCCACCAGCACTCCCGAGTTCGTCACCTTCAACTCGGCCAATGGCCCAAAACACCGGGGCACCATTGTGTGCAGCGTGGCACCCAACTTGCCCCCTGCTGCTCCTCCCTCCAACTCGGACAATGAGTCCTTCATCAAGTGCACCTGGGCCAGGGAGGAGATGGGTTTGTAGCCACCTCTTCTTCCTGCACTTACAGTTTTCCTTTTGCCTATGGGTGTAGAGTTACAAATATAAGAGCCGAATAGCATAGGTTAGCGCCACGTGAAACATGGGCAAATGCTGCCCAAGGCCTGCCATGGTCTCTTCATTAGCTCTTCCCTCCCTGCTCACCAGTACAACCTAATTTTGACCCTTAACTGGCTCAGTCCCCTACATAATCTATAGGAGAATGCACAGCCTGCATCTCCACATAGCCAGGGTCCAAAATATACTCTAAAAAGATAACAGTGGGGCTAGGAGGAAGAAATTAAGACCCTAAATGATTTTTAGTGAGAGCATTTGCATCATTTCCCCATAGCTGGAACTGGGGCTCTTTCCCCATCCAGGAGCTTGCTGGCAGCTCGGCAGCAAAAAGAGTGGTTAGAAGAGAGTTCAGAAGAGTGACTGTAGGGAAAGGGAGAAACCCAGTGGATTTCCTGCTGCTCTGCTCCCATACCGTCATCACCCAGGCTTTTGCCATCCCCTCCACAGGAGGGCTACCATTGCCATCCTAGACTTGCACAGGCCTGAGCAGGGCCACATCCCCTCACTTGCCTGCAGGAACCAGCATTCTCCTCAACCTCTCCTTTCCCTACGTCACCTCTCTTCCCTTCCTACCCCATGTCCTGCAGAGCCAGACTCACGTGGAGGGAATTAGAGGGAGAACAAGAGAGGGGAAAAATAACAGTTCATAGCAGCAACAGCTGTTAACATGACTTTTATTTCAGTCTACCCAGCAGAAACAACCTACTGGCCACCTCGGTACCTGTCGTCGGACATCCAGGAATATTCCCACTACGAGATCATTCAAGGCCCCCCTGCATCCTCGTCCCACCCTCCTCTCCCCCCGCCGCCCCCTCCACCAGCGGACACGGAGCCGGTTGCTCTTTATGGGGGCTTTCCCTTCCCACTTGACCAGAGCAATAAGAGGGCCCCCATCCCACCCCGCTACAGCAACCAGAACCTGGAGGACTTCCTGACGCTTGGCCCTGTGGAAACGGGAGCCTCCCAGTGTCAGAATGAATACACTGCCATCAGCTACTACCCAGCCCAGCTGGTGCAGGGGGAAGGGGTCCCCTACCAGGCGGACCCCGGGTACAAGCGGGTGAGCATGCGCCTGAGCGTGGCCCAGCCCTCCTACGCGGACTGCGAGGTGGGTCACCAGCCCGGCATCCGAGCGCAGCCGCTGCCGCCCCCCAACTACGAGGGCTCCGACATGGTGGAGAGTGACTACGGGAGCTGCGAAGAGGTGATGTTTTAATGGGGACTCAGGCTGGAGGCAAGAAGGGAAGGGCATCTCCACGCAGAACAGCGCACAGGGGCTAACATGTGCCACCAAGGGGAGGTTCGCATCCCGCCGCCCGGCTCACAGCATCCCTCTCCCCAGCCCACACAGTCGGGTTGCAGCCTGGCCTGGATCTCTGCCTTCCACTGCCCTCCGTGGCATTGCACTGCTAATGGAGGGTGAACGCTACGGCCACTGCCAGGACACAGAGAACACGCCACAGACAAGCTCGTCCTCCTTGCCAAGCTGGCCATGCTCCGACGCAGAGCAGGACCTGAACATGCCACCTCTTCCCACTTCAGAGTCATCCACTGCGGCTGTCGGGAGGAGGAACGGAAGGCGAACATTGCAGGAGGGGCATTGGCTGTGGTGGAGAAGGTGCAGATGAACTAGAGCTGTACAGACCGGGAGTCCCCAGGCTGGGATAGCAGGGACTCCCCAGTCTCCTGTGCCAAGGCCTGGGCTTGGGCTAATGATTTGCCAAGTGGAACAGTCCGGGTGACACAAACTCGCTTCCTTGCTTGTTCCCTTTGAGTCCAAGGCAAGGGAGAGAGAAGGCAGAAGAGCAGTTGGGCCCCATCAGCACGTCCCTTCCTCGGACAAAAGCAGCCCAGGAAATAAATAATTAGAAGCCATTTCTATGGAGCAACCAAGCAACAAACCCACAGCCCTAGGACATCCCCGTGGCTCTCTGGCTTTCCTGGTCCCAAGCTGAGTGCCAGTGGTACACAGCCCTGCCACTGACCCGGGACTTTCTGGGTCCCCAGGGCATGGCCAGGGTGTGCCAAAAGGGCTGCTGATCACGTGCAGGGAACCGCAGGCACACAAGGACGAGCCCCGGGCAGGGGGCACATGGTGGAACAAGAGCCAGCGGCGCGTCCTCCGCAAGACGCGCGGCAAGGCTAACGGATGTGGCATTGGCCTGTTTTCCTGTGCTCGGGAACGCGTTGTTTCCTTGTGAGAGATTTTCCTTCTGTTTGGTTTTTTTTTTTTTTTTTTTTATTATTATTTTTGGTTGGATGATTTTTGAAAAGTAATAAAGAGGTTTTTTTTATTATTATGCTTGTAGTTCTGCAATTCCCTGGAGCAAAGAGCAGCACCTCTCCTCAGAGACAGGCACACTGAGGCCTCCAGACGAGTCGGGAGCCGAGGAGCGCTGGCCTCGCGCTGCAGGGAGCCAAGTCCATCCCTGCCGGATTCCCCTCCCCAGCCCCAAACGCTCGGGAGAAGCGGGGGTCTCCCGTTTCCACAAGCCACGCCGCAGCCCTTAGGAGACAGTGACACAAACGTCCTGAGGGTCCCACAGCAGCCACGGGGCCTGGTACCTGGGGTGGCCCCAACTCGTGGGAAGGGCCAGGTCACAGCCCTGAAGTGTGGCCACCCCTCTCGGTTGGGGCCATCCAGCACCAACAAGGAGGCACTAAGGGCTGGCCCCTCGTGGAGGCCTCTCCTGCCTCCCACCTTTTCTGCTCTCCTTTGGCAGGAACCTGTCACTCGCACTGCATAGACTCACACTCCCGTTACGCTGCTCATGCCGGGTACTCCCAAATACTACACAAGCTGCAAAGCTTTACTGTGCCGTACACGGAAACAGAGGGGAACTTTGCTCATCCTTTGATTTCTGGCTTTCCAGTGAAAGTAATGCCACCCAGCAGACTGCTTTTTGGCTTTTCCTTTTTAAAAATAAAAATAATTAAAACTGTCAAACCTCCCTGAATTTCTGAGTATAGTCACCATAAAACGTACAACTCTCCCATGCAAGCTTAACCCTTAACAACCTAACCCTTCAGACAGCACATCTTGTTCAACAAAAGAGTTGAAATTGCTATGGTTTAATGACTTTTTGTTTCACTGATGTGAGCTTTGCAGAGCCTCACATCTCTGCCAAGGACAGTTGTGATGCTGGCTGGACCAGTATCATAGTTTTTCCTCCCTGGATTCCCCTGTATCCACAGCCAGAATACCAGGGACATGGGAGCCTTGCTTCCTGTGCCCATCTGCACTCATATTGCCCGTGAGCTCCTACTTCTGCAAATCCTCCTTTACAAAACCATCGCAGCCTATAGATTAGCCAAGTGGTTTCTCCTCAGACAACCATGTTCTGGACATTATGTTCTCTTCCCCCTGCAGCCTTTTCTAATTATAAAAATCAGTCACCCACACCACTCCTACCTGTCTGCCCATACTACCTTCTCCTAGCCCAGGGTACTATAAAAATCACGTCTGGGAACAGTAGAAATACCCATGTTGATACTGACTCCATTTGCTTGATGCAAAAGAGATGGCAGTTCAGTTAGGGATGGTCATTCACCTCTTGGCTAGGACACAACTCCCTCAGACATCATAAAAAATATTGTACCTTCTATTTACTACTGTTAAAGCCCCCCGCCAAAAAAAAAAAAAATCTCACCTGTACTAAAAATAAGTCCACTCTCAATTTCACAGGCCTTCAGTGGTTAGTACAACTATTCACAGCATACTAAGAACAGCTCTTTTAATTCTGAGAGTTGCTTTCAAGCCAGAGCTATCCCATGACCCTGAAACACTTCACAAATGGAGCACAGCGATGGATCCGGAAACGCAGCCACCCCCAGGCAGAGGCAGCCCAGCAGTGCAAGCAGGGAAACCCATCGATGCATCGTGCAACGTACCACCACTCGTAAGCCACTGACCGACCACGCAGTGTTTACGCTGCCCAGCACCGCAGGCTACAAGCCCCATTCTGTCCACAGACTCGCTCTGCTCCCGACAACGCTGTTACATTCCTACCTGCCCATCTTGAAGACCGCTCAGCACATGGAGACACTGGGAAGCAGAAGGGATGTGATCCTCCATCCTGCCCAAATAAACTCCCGGCCACGAGACGAGCACCACCTGGGTCAGCCAGGCCTCCAACCAGCAGCCCCATTGCCCCACCACAGCTGGAGCTAATTCCGGATTGAGTGGAGTGGGGGTATTTGCTGCGGAGCAGCCAAGCCTTGAGGCCTTCCTTGGCACTTGCAAAGACAGCCTGGCTTTTCTCCTCCTGCTGGTCATCTTGTGAGCTCTAGGGTCCCTGTGTCTACTTTTAATATGCACAAGCTGGGATTATTAAAGCTAAAGCCTTAGAAGCAGCCAGATCCTGAAGCAGACTCAACCCCCGGTGCACAGTGGTTTGCATGGCCAGCAGACGAGGCTCCTGATGCAGGGGGAAGAGCCTCTGGTGGCTGCAGCCTCCAGCCCATCTCCTGCCCAGTCTTTGCCTCAGCTCTCCAGCCTTCTCAGCAGCCACCCCTATGCCAAGCCACCCGTGTGGGCTCTTGGCGAAGGGAGGGTGCAGAGCAGAGGAGAACCCTTCGGTGCCCACCTCCTGCCTCTTTGATAAGTTGCCTGTGGGCACAGGCACCTCAGCATAGGTATTTCACTGCGGGGGCTGCGGCCCTGCGGCAGTGGAGCCGTGGGACCCAGAGCTGCTGTGTTCTCTGGAGGCCGTTTGCAGCTTGTCCTCAAGCGAGCAGCCCTGCTGCAGGGGTGCTGCCCCCCTGGGAGCCCCACACGGATAGAGGGGGCCCAGGGAATGCTGTCGTGCAGGGCAGAGCAAACCCGCTGCTCTGCCTGCAGGAGGTCACCGGGGCCCTGCTCCCCTCTTCAGTGACGTGGCTTCATTTGCAGAGGGAACAAGAGGAAAGATGTTTAAATGTTTCTGAAATACCCAGTGAGAAGTGAACGCTGTTGCCTGAATTCATTCCTCAGCACTCTTCTCTCCTGTCCTAATCAGGGCTCCTGGCTCCAGCAGCATTAATTCACCCTAGTCAGAAGTACCCCTGGTGCTCCTCCTCCGCTGGGGTTAATGTGGTCTCACATCCCCCTCCAGACACGCCAGTCTTTGTACTTCAGGGGGACTTTTCCACTTGGGAGCCACAACTTCAAGAGGGTTAACTTTTTTAGTGTTCTTTTCCCAAACATCCCTGCTAAAGTCACACACAGAAGCATGAGTCATTCAGCACCGTGGGGGTAATCCCCACTGCCGTGAGGTTCGTGCAGCACTCAGACATCCTATGGGAGCACGGGCCAGCTCTCACCTCCTCCGATCCGTTGGGTGGATCGGCAACAACTGCGCGGTCACTGCATTGCAACGTTGCACGTGCCACGTGAACGGAGCGTTCCCAGCTCCCTCCTCACACTGCTCCAAGGGCCCTGTCCCAGCCACAGTCCATGGTGGCGGTGCAGAGATGAAACCCGAGCCCCCTCTCCCAGGCTGCGAGCCGATAACGGTATCACACAGCCACCACTCTGACCACAGCCTGCTTGTACCAACGTGTTCAAAGCTTAAGAGCAGCGCGCCTGAAGTGTTCCTAGCTGAAACCCTCGCTGGAAGGAGGAGTCTCGTAAGCGGGTACAGAGGTGGGAAAAGCGCGGCGAGCTCCCTCGCATGGGGGCCGGTGTGGCAACAGTGCCATTTTATTCCAGACTTGGTTTCCATCCCTCTGCGAAAGACAGGCCAATAGTCCTGTGCTGCCCAGGTCTCCGTGAGAGCTGAACGTTCACAGGCTCTGGGTACAGGATTGATGGCTCTACACTCCTCCAGTACAACGTCACATTTTTCTGCAAAGTAGAGGCTGGTATTACAAGTGCCTCTTGTAACAGAGCTCCCACCTCCCACCACAGAGCCTTTTCACGTAAAAAATAGATATTATTTATTGATTGAAGATACACAATTCAGGTACAGCACCAGAGACAGGTTCCTCCACTGGGCAGCTACACATACTGTACACTGACAATATCTATATGCACAAAACATGTACATTAATCATTTTGATATTTACAAAATTTCCTTGGTTACAGAGCAGCCAGCAATACACAAGTGTCAAGTTTTAATGCTCACCTGGTCCTGCATCAGGTCCTCACAACTGACCAGAGCTTCTCAGTGAGGCTCAACGCTGTGAGCCCTCATTTCCAGTCACAAACCATTCAATGGTTTGTAATGGCTGCCCAGAGAGGTTGTGGAGTCTCCTTCTGCAGAGATCTTCAAAACCCGCCTGGACGTGACTCTGTGCCACGTGCTCTAGGTGTCCCTGCTTGAGCAGGGGGATTGGACTAGATGATCTCTAGAGGTCCCTTCCAACCCCAACCATTCTGTGATTCTGTGTAACGCTCCTTTGATATCCCCACAGCCGTCACAGAAGAGAGGTCTTCTCTGGCAATTGCACGGTTAAATCTGGACGCTACATATCTGGCCAGCAATCCTGGAAATGAAGCAACGCAGCTCCCCGTGTTCAGCATGTGCCACCCAGTAAACACAAGTGATTCAGCGCACTCCCTCCAGCACTGGCTTAAGCCAGCCCTTCCACCAAAGTGATAAATTCTCAGGGTGACAGTTCAGGCGGGATGTGCGTGTGGAAGGACAGCGGGGGACGTCACCTGTGCACCAAGGAGCCTTCAAGCAGGTGCCCATCAATTGTGGCCAGTTTTCTGCTACGAACCACTGAGCGTGGGAGGTGTGCGAGGCTCCACACGGAGCGGTTCTGGAGTGCACGTCTGTATGTCGACTCACCAGCTGCGCGGTGGGGCGACCGAGCCAGGCCCCGACACCTTGCCGGGGACAGGCAGAGCCTTCTAGAGACGATGCGCAGCGATAGCCCTTAGTATTGCACTTGTTCGGGATGTAGTGTGCTGGAGCTCCCTCCTGCCCTCTGCCCGGCCTCGCCTCCTGCCAGACCCAGCTCCTTGCTGTCACCCCAAGGTGACTCCCATATTGAGGATTTGTCTTAGAGCTTCCTGTCGCTGTGACCCAGCAACACTGGAGCAAGACCATACCTTCACCAGAAAAGAAAATTGAGAGGAGATGGGGTGAGCTTTGTGGCTACAAAGAGAGAGGAAAAGGGAGGTGAAGTGCAATTAAAAAACAAGAGAGCTGCTGGAGCAGCTGAACTACCTACCCACATGGCTGCTGGCAAAGCCTGCAGAAGTCAGCAGCCACAGACTGGCACAGCAGCGACCAGCCAAAGCAGAGCAGGCAAACGGGAAGCAGGTTTCAGGCAGAAGAACAAGATGCTAAGTTATCACCTGGCAAGGAGACGAGCTGCAGGGGATGCTTCTCTTGGTCACAGCTCTTCCACAGCATCCTTCCCCTCCTGAAAACAAAATATTTTTGCATTGCTAGGAAAAAAGCATCCTATGGAGGATGCATTGCTCTCATCTGGCCATCTCAAAAAAAAATCCAGCAAAAGGGCAAAGAAACTCCATGGAGGAGAGTGCCCTTTTCTGGAGTAGTCCACACTAACAGAAGAGGAAAACAGAAATACAGGACTGCACCCAGAACAAGGCGGGGGGCAGGTTGCTGCTGAAGGATGGTGGGGGCACCATTTGGCATGGGCAGCAGCCAGGTCCCCAGCATGGGTATTTTTGCTCAAGAAATTAAAATGCAGTTGCAGGGGACTGCTGTGTTCAGACAGTCCAGGAGTTTGCAGGATGCCAAGGGAGCTCTCCCCCTAAACACTGCAGCTCAGCTTGTCCATGCCTTCATCTTCCTCTTCCCAAAAGCGAAAGCAGCAGCGTAACGAGGTCGCAGCACTGGCACAGCCCTCAGGAAGGATCTGCCTGCCCTTTGACACACAGCAGTGGTCTGAGAAGCAGGAGGGACAACAAGACACATGCTGGAGAGAGCTGCCTCCTAGTAGGGGACACAAAGCTGCATTGGACCTACAGAGTGCCACCAGGGAACGAGCAGGACCAGGAGGAGGGTGAAGGATTTGGTCCTCTTTTCATGATTTAGCACTCAGTAATGAGACTGCAACATAAGCAGAGAAGTGCTGGGCTCGCTCAGGCACTGCAGACAAGGCGTATTTCTGTGCAGAGACCCAGCACTGCAGTGCCCACCCGGGAATACCCTGTCCCGCACAGCAGAGCACAACAGCAGAGAGGGCTCCTAGCTGGAGATAACCAACACTGTTGCTCTTTGAGCCCTGTGCCTGGTTTGGCCTCTCTCTGTATCATGCAAACACTTCAGAAAAACATTCACCAGATGCATGGTCTAAAGGGGAGAGAACTGTTACTACTAGAGTTGGGGCCAGGGTATGGCAAACCCTGCTGTTCAGTCCAGAGCTGCCATGCCCAGCGCTGAGACCCTGGTGGGCTGTCCCACGTGTGGCCCACACAATGCTAGAGACAAAAGCGGAGCTGCAGCACAGTCAGCATCGATGCTAAAAGTGCCCAAGGCCCTTAGCTGCCAAAAACAGTCCTTGTGTCCTGGGATCTTTGGAGGTGCCTCTGGCACCCAGCAGACATGGGACGAGCACCCACCCAGGGGTTCCCTTCTTTCCGTGTCCCCAGGACACTCTGCACCTCAGGCATTGCCCTCGCTGCCCGCTGGGAACAACTCCACTCTCTTTGACGTGAGCTGAAGTTTCTCTGTTGCCATCAAATAAAGTGCTGATGGGGGGAAAAGAAAAAAAAAATGGCACAGAGAAAAGTAGTCCCTGTTCCCTCCCCTACCAAGAGTGGGAATATGGGAAGGTTGCAATTAGAAAAAAAGCAAAATCTAGATTCCCAGGATTCCCTGTCCCTTAAAAAGTGATTCTATATACATGAGTGGCAAGCGGGTTGTTTTTGTTATCCCCCCTGCCAGAAAATTCCCTGAGGAAGGCACTACCCCAGCCACAGGCCAGACTTCACCTCCCCCGGCTCCAGAAGGCAGCAGAAACCCTGCAGCCATCAAGACGGGTGGCAGGGATGGGTGGGCAGCATCGGAGGCTTACTCTCTCGTCGGCAGCTCAGCCTCTTTCGCACCGACCAAAATAACCGTATTTTACAAGAGGGGGAAAAATATCCCTAGGGAAGTGGCAAAGCCCAGCTGCAGTGTGCTACCAGGCTCTCGCACAGCTGCCAGAGGCGCGCGGGGCAGAAGGCCCATCACTGCACGAAGGTGCTGGTGGCATTCACAACCACGGAGGGAGTAGCCAGCTCCACCAGCGCCTCGTAGGTCCCGACCACAAAACCCACGAAGCCGAAAAGGCTGATCACAACATCCTTGATGATGACAACGGGGTGCAGTCCTTCGGTGTAGAAGGTGGCGATCTCCAGGAGCGGGGGGAAGATGAGAGCCAGCGCGCTGCTGCTCACGGAGCCCACCAGCGAGATGACGATGTCGAGGCGCGGGATGAGGATGGCCAGCACGCCTGAGGAAGGAGCACAGCCTGGTTAGCAAGGCACAAAGACATTGCTAGACAGCAGCAGAGACCCAACCACCCAAGTCAAAGCAAGCAAAGCAGGTGACATCTCTGACAATTTGAGTTGCATCTCTGCCCTCTTGCCCGATACAAGAAGCTAAGAAGAGATGATTGCCTATTTCCAATCATCTCCCAAAGCAATTAAGCCATTGCATTTAATAAACAGAGCACACCACATGGGCCTGCTCACCTCCCAAAATAGAACACTGAAAAGCTCCCTCCACCCAACAGCAGCACCAGCTCATCGCAACACCCCCCGGAGTCCTCTCTGGGGCCACTCACACTCATCACAAACCACCACCTGCACCACTCGTACTGTGTGCTGTGTGCCACCAAGGGACTCAGGGTATCACTTTGGAGAATATAAAGCCACAAAGTCACAAGAAAGTGGCATGTGTGGAGCACACCTCTCCCTCTTGTGGCCACTCTACACTGTTTCCCAGGAGGACGTATGACCTGGAAACACTGGGGCCAGTGTCCTGTGAGCAGAAGTCTCCATTCAGATGGAAATCACTACACCTTTTCCAAACTTTTGATTGTTTTTGCCCCAGTACCAGGACAGACCCTCTAACCTCCCTCATCCCCAAGCTAGCAGGCTGCAGACCAGACAGCTTTTGGGTGACAGCACCTGGCAGCTTTCTCTCTTCATACCAAGCTCTGCCCACAGTCCCAGCATTCACAGAAATCGTATTTAATGTTTCCTGGCAAGGCACAAGCACCTGCTCTCGAGGTGCCAGTTAAACCAGAGCATTTCTGCAGCTGGGTGAGCAGAGAGCCCTTGACCAAAGGTTGAGCAAGATAACTGCCCTGGGCCAATTGATGCTGCTCGCCGCGGGGGAGGTTCTGGCATCTCTGTCCTCCATCACAGGAGCCAGCAGTCACGCACTCCACCTCCAAGGTCTCTTCCTCCACACCTGGGGAGAGGTGAAGCCTTAAAAAACCTGCAAAAGCAGGAGGCTGTAAGAACAAAAAGCTGTATCCCCCCCATGTCTGAACAAATCCATTTGTTTTGCATATGTTTAGAGCTGTTCCAGAGCAAGAGCACCTACACCACAGTCTGTGGGAGAAGATTTGTTAAAAAAGAACTTGAGCCAAAAAAAAAAAAAAAAAAGCTTTTCACAACTTTCTCTTAGTGGCTGCAAACTCCTGACTTTTTTCCCCTTCTATCTGTTACAGGATGGAAGAGGAAGTGGGGAAGGACCTCCTCCGAATGAGGGTATAAGCCCAAACAGCATCACCACAGTCCAGCCGCGGGGGCAGCCTCATGGCTCTTCTCTGGGTCTGGCCAGGATTTCCAACATAAACTAAGGTTACTAATGGCATAAGGAAGCAGCAAGTGAACAAGTTCATATTACTGGGTGCTTCAAATGTTTGGGGATAGGACTCAGTCTTGACCTAGGACCCTTCCTCCAGCCCAAACAGCAATGAAACGTGCACTGTTTGCTACAGGCATCCTGCCCCAATGAGGCCATCAAAAGCCAAGCTGATGGAGCCATAAAGTCACTACAAGCTGCCTGGGAGGACCAAGCTAAGGGTGTGGGTTGCACAGGCAGAGCTCCAAGCAGGTGACACATAGAAAGGGCTCAGTGCTACAAGGAGCCAAAGGTCTGCCCAGTCACCCCTCTGCCACAGGGAGATCCAGGCTCTTGCAGACCAAGGGGAAGAGCTACTAACAGCATCCTTAGCCCACCCCACACCATTCTTTGGACACAAAGTAAATATCATTAAACCCCACTCAAAAATAAGCAGAACTAAAGTACCAGCTGCAGTCCTCAGCCTCCAGGGGCAACAGTCACACTTTCCGCAGATACTAATTCAAAGAGCTTTTAACTGTGCTGGTTTTGAAGTTTAAGTTTAAAAGACACCCATATAGCAAATTGCATCCTCTATTTGGAAGCCAAAGTCATGATGCAGGCTTGTTCTGTGGCCACAAGATTGTCTGATGAATATTCATGCAACTCCCTTAATTGCTTTTATCCTCGTCAACAGCCACAGTGATATCTTACACTGAAAGATAAGGATAGGAGATATACAGGAACCTGCATCCTTCCACTAACACCTCTCTGTCCCCTGCCCCAAACTGAGGGTACAGCCACTGCTGTCACCTAAAGCCACCTCTTCGCCCTAAGCTTTTGCTCACCTGTTCAGTCCCTGCCGACACCGTGGGCTCCCCTCCCAGAAGCGGGTTCTGAGCTTGACCATTAGGACAGAGGTGACCATAGCACGTGCCCCAGCGCTGCAGGGTTTAATCTTTGCTCTGTCCCTCCAGCCTTCCTGAGCTCCCCATCCCACACAGACGCCAGCTTTTCAGCATTAGCTGCAGTTCAAAGGAGTGAGGGAGATCAAACATCCTCCTTGTGCACTGTAATCCTGCTTTGTGCTATCTCCTGCTCTTCCCATGCGAGGGTGGGAGAAGGCAGAATAAACAGCCCATGCTCTTGTTTTTCAGCTGGACACTAAAAGGTTTTCTCTTTTTCTTCAGGGAACAAAAGGCCTTGAGAACAAAGCTACCTCTTCTCAGAACGGGCCCTGTTTAAATAAGGGACTGGAGAGAAGGAGGGAAATGATGAGAGGGCTCTTTGGGAGTCTGCGTTGCCTCCACTGTGGCCAGGCAAAGCCTTGCTGCTAATCCAGTAGGTGCTATAGAGTTACTCTTCACTGGACTACAGATTTAGTAAAAGGTACCACCCACATCCCTCCTGGCCCTAGAGCTTATTTCTTTCAGGTAGGACATTTCCTAGCCACTGAGGAAGGCTTGGGCAAGGCGCAGCCTGGGAAGGTTGTTCCTGATCATGGGATCTCCACCCCAGGACACTGAATGCTACTGGCTGAGGGTGTTCTGCAGCAGCCAAGGATGCCCAGAGCCCAGGGCAGGGCATTGCAGACATGAGCATCAATACACCAACAGCTTGGACCAGACCTTCAGGAACTCAGCACAGATGACACAGATGGATGAGACATTCATCCATGTCAGTTAAGGCAGCATTTCTGGACCATCATCATTATTGAGAGCCCAGAAAACAACAGGTTCTCTGCCAGCTTCATCTTCAGCAAATTAGTCCTGCGTTTTCCTCACAAGCCCCAAACACAGCCAGCTAGGACAGAGAGTCCAGGTCTCTGACGCTGAACTCTGATGGATCAGCAGCATCAAACTATGGAGAAAAGGTCTTTCTTGGCGGAAGACGCCTGAGAGCTCATTCAAGCGTCTCAGCTGTGCTGACAGCAGCAAGGATGTCATCATTTTCAGGAATTAAAGCCAACCAAGACTGTATACTCCTGTGCTTCAGTGACCCATTGCTCCTTAGGCTTCAACAGCTCTGCCCTTCCCAGCTCACATTTCCCCCATTAAAAAATAGGCAGACAGGTCAAACCCTATTCCTCAACCTGTTCAAAAATCACAATTCACCCCAGTTTCCAAAATATACAGGCAACTGCATGCAATTACTTTTATACCAGGCAGGAAGTGTCTGACATCAAGCTGCATCTCAGTGCGAGGCCTATGTGCAGTGCCTATGCTATAGCATGCAGCAGCCTTTCAGGAGGTTGGCCTCTTTATTCAAAACACTCTGAATACCTCTGGTGATTAAAAGTCATCTCTAGGGTCTCTAACTAGTCAGGCCCAACCACAACCATCCCATAACTTCAGCAGAGCAACAAGGGATTTTAGACTGCACATCAACCACTTGTCCTTGGCGTTGCATCCCAAAGCTATGCATCCTTCTGCAGCGAAGACCAAACAGCTTCCAAAATAACCAGACAAGCACTTCCAGCATTGCTGTTTTGTCCAGCAAATGGCCTTTGGTTAAGTTTGCTCTCGGGATTTGCATCTTGGGCCAGCACTGCCTCAGGGCTGTCAGGATGTTTGTTTGTGTGATGAGAGCTGGCCCCACCACACCTATTCTCCAGGGCTTGAGCCTGCCAATCTGCTCCACCAGCCTCAATGCAACCAAGAAACCCTCGTAAGAAAAAGAAAAAAAGTACTCTTTTGGGCTGAGGTAGCCAGAGCTGCCCACAGCACTGGCACACCAGGGCTTTGGTTATAGGCCATCCATCCATGGATCATTTTCAGTTATCTGCTGTTGCGCTACATACTGCAATAAAACATGTGCTTGGAAAAGCACTTATGTACTTGGCTTTTTCCTGCTGCTACCAGACAACACCCAGCTTTCAAAATAGAGTCCAATCAACTCAGCAGAGAAACTGGGGAAGGAAGGGAGGTAGGCGTGCATGGAAGCGACCAAGAGGTTATCATGCCATAAGTGATAAGTCAAACCGCTCACAACAAGGATTCCCTGGCTGGATCTGGCTTTTCCCTGTTCACTTGAGGTTTCTTCTCAATAGCCATCATGATTTTTTATTTTTTTTAATCTATAACTTCAGATTTTGATTTGTTTTAGAGAGAACCCAGGTAAGACATCAAGTGCAAATACATATCTACCTCAAGTCCCTCACTCCAAAAGGGATGTCATTACATATTAGCACAGGCCTGGAAAGGGCTGGGAAAGGACACCTATCCCCTCACTGTCAGCAAAGCCTTTGCAGTCATCCCTTGCTACGTGTTGCTTGGGCACAGAGAACTCAGCTGCTCAGTGCATACAGAAAATAGACAGCCTCAAGCCCAGTCTGTCCTGGCATTTGACCAGGTGTTGGGACTGTTTTATAGACATTTTTTTCAGGAAGTGCCATCAGTGGAATCCCATACTCATACCATCCCACTCATCACTGCAAAGCAGCATCAGGGTGCAGCCTAGTCTGGATGCACAACTGCAACACACAGCTAATAATGTGGTAAGATGTCAAACTGCAGCAACTCCTCCCTGCTGAGATGTGTGTCCTGAAAGCAAACACGCACCACCAGTGCATGGAGAAAGCATGACCTGATGCTCCAGCTAGCACCTAGCCTCCCTCCCAGCCACAAACAACAGATATCTTGCCAGGTCTTCTACAGATTTGCCAGGTTTAAGCTGATCTGTCACTTCCAATTCAAGTAGGAAATTTGCATAGAAGAGGAGGCATAAGAGGCTGCAGGTAACTAAGCATATCCCCCCATGCCAAAAGGCCTAAGCACCTTCCAGGCAGAGGAGGCATAAGGGAATGTGACACATGCCTCAGGGATAAGCCCCACAGGCTGCTCCCCAGCAGTGGAGGCTGTTCCACAGAGGGGCTGGAAAACCACTGCTGCTGCCTATGGCTTTCATGGCCCTCTGGTTTGCATTAGAAACCACCAGGACATCATCAGGACAGTGCTAAGAGCAGAAGAGGTGGCAAGACCAGGGTGTGCAGGGGGCTGAGGCTCACAGCATTAGCAGCCTGCAGTGGGAAGGAGACAAGCTCCAAATAGACTGTTCCTACTCACAGGTGATGCCAACCAGGGCCGTCCGGAGGAGCAGGTTGACCAGCAACCTCCAGCGCTCCGAGACTCGTGCGATGACAGGAGGGATGATGATCTCGGCGGGCACGTAGAATTGCACGGCGTACGTGAAGAAAATCCCAAAGGAGAAGAGCAGCTTCACGGCTTGGTATAACCTACAGATGAGAAGAGGGGGAGCTGGTTGAGATGGGCTCTTGTTCCAAACCCCTGGCATCGGCTGAAGGCAAAAACCATAAGAGGCACATTCTGCCAGAAGGACATTAGTGTCTCTGCTGTTTCCCTTCTACACATCCCCCTTCCAGATTAAGGCGCAATGCCTCAATCTGATGAGCTGTTTCTTGCGTAAGAGACGGCAAGGAGACAGCACAACCTACAAGCCCTTGCAACACATGTCCCCAGCACCTAATTAGAGGCCTGAAGTCTAGTTCTGCGTACAAAATTGGCAGGCCAGGAGTTGAGCCACTAGTCTTTCCAGTGCTACTTCCCCCTTGGGAAACCTCTAGGGGACAGATATTTATGGGCCCTCTAGGGGCCAGGCTATTTTTAAGTAAATCCCATTCCATTCTTAACTGACTCAAGGGTGCAGAGAAGGTTGATGCATCTTTGGCCAAGAGACAATGACGTGGCTTTTCCTTACACATTAAGGCACCTACCCACATTTCTAGAGGCTCAAAATACCACTGGCAGCTCGTGTGCACAGTGCTGCCCTCGGCCGCACAAGGTTAGAGTCCTCAGGACACCTCACGCCTTATGGATAGAGGCTCCTTACTGCCCTCTCCACTTCCACGTGACAGGGTGGACTCTGTAAGGCATGCAGGGACACGGAGTGGCCTTCCTCCTGACTGCCACACAGTGCACACACCAAGGACAACACCTGAATTAGGAAATCGTCCCCACCAGAGAGATGGCTAATAGCACCAATACCGACAGGAACCTGCAATCCTGACTGTCAGCTGATGACCTAGAAGGAAGTTACATCCATAACCCCTCACCAAACATTTCTTATCTTTGCCTTCACTAGTGAAGTCCAATTTCCAAGCTAAAGGATGGAAAAAAACCTCATTTTCTCCTGGTAGTAACCAGCAAGATTTTTTTCTCTACCTTAAAATAGGAAATGAAGAATATCTTCAAAGAAGCCTATCACCTGTAGCCATGAATACCTCATAGATTTCAATTGCTTGACTCCCAAACAGGAGGAGGAAGAACCTCCTCAAGAGGATAAGTCTGGGCCTACAAAATTAACGCAGTGCAAACATCACCACCACCACCTGCAACTCAGCTGCCTCCAAGACAGAGGCAGAAAAACACAGAAAAACAGCAGCTATTTCTGGAATGCTGCATAATGTATGTTTGGGAAAAAGACAGTTAAAATAGGAGTTGCCTGGAAGAAACTCAATATGCAGACAGGCTGCAAACCAGAGCTTGGACTTACTCTAAGTCAGACTTCACAGACTTCACTACAGCAAAGTGACAGGAGGGAAGGGCGGCTCCAGAAGGACCAGCTACAGCTGAAGCCAGGAAACCAGCTCTGGCCTCGACTCTGCCCTGAGCTCCTTGGCAATGGAACAAGCCTCTGTACAGAGGAGTGACATACAGTTATGTTACACATGGCCCTACCTGTTCCCCTACGCAGACATGCTGGTCAAGCTGGACAGCAAAGCAAACACAAGTCAGGAGCATGTCCCTGCAGCAATTAAGGTTAATCATGCATTGGACTGTATTAGTAAGAGCAGTCAGCAGGTTAAGGAAAGGCATTACTCTCCTCTCCCCTCTGTTTGGTACTCATGAAACTGCAGCTGGGGCAGTGTGTCCAGTTTTGGACGTCCAGGACTTTCATGGAGTAAGTCCAGCAGAGGTTACCACGAGAGTCAGGTGCTACAGCACAGGGCTTGTAAGGAGAGGTGGAGAGTATTGGGTTTGTTCAGCCTGAAGAAGAGAAGCTTAAGGGGAATGTTACTATAGTCTTTAGCTACCTAAAGGGAAGGCATGGAGCAAAGAGAGCCAGGCTCTTCTCAGAGGGTGGCAGGGGACAGGGATGCAGCAAGGGAAATTCTGAACAGACGAGAGGAAAGTTTTTTACCCCAAGGGTAGTTAAGGACTGGAACAGGGACCCAGAGACGCGTCAGGAATCCCCATCCTTACTGAGATTCAAAATTTCAGCTGGGACTGCTCGGAGTGAGAGTTTGGACCCAATCACCTCATGAAGCTATCCCCAACTTAAATTATCCTGCGATTCTATAGGTAAACAAAAGCCAGAACTCACGTCAGAGTCCAGAGCGCACCCACTCAGCCACAGCATGCTGTTTGTGACTTGAGTGTGTAATAGTCTTTAGCCATCTATCCCATGGTTTGTATATCCTACAGTAGTATTTCCAAGCAAGTGAATATCAAATGTTGTAAAGCAATAAAGTGCTCCAAGGCTATCCACATTTAAGAGATGCTATTTTAAAAGTTACAGAATAAGGTTGGGTCAAGATCTTGCACAGATCAGAAGCAACCAGCAAAACGAGCACAAAGGGCAGCTTCAACTCAAGAAGAGGAAGAGCTCACCCCTAACCATGACCCACCCAGAAAGCCGGTTCGCTTGGGGCCCTGGAGAGGTACTGCTCTGCAGACTGCAGCAACGTCTGCTTATTCAGGAGGGCCAACCTGGGCCACTCCGACAACCTGTATTTCAAGGCATTTCTGCAAGAGATGATAACCCATTCTCTGACCAAAGAATCTTTCACTTCGTACCTCCAAATGGTCACACACAAGCAAACACGGCTGCCCTTGCTACAGAATTTCTTCACTTTTCAGACGGTGGGGTGAAGCAACCCTTCTGAGGTTGCAAGGAGGGGTTTCTGCAAAGCAGCACAGTATTCCATGGAGATTATAGCTAAACCAGGGCACTTGGAACTAATACACTGCTCTCTGGGAAGCTGTGGTTACAGGGCAGGGAGGTTGGAAAAGTCCTTAGTCATCCTGTATCTCAATGATTCCTCAAATTCTTCTCAAGTCTGTTCCTAGAGACCTCCAGGCAATGGCTGCAGCTAAAGAAGGACGTAGCATCTCCTCCACAATACCTGCCTTATGCTTTCCGTGCTGCAGGCAATCCCCGTGACTTCCTACCCAGCGCCCTCATGACCAGCTGCTGTGGTGCAGTGCCCGACTGCTGAGGAAAAACAGGCAACAAAGCAGAATTCATTTCCAGAGCAAGCCTTCACCCATCACCTAAGGTTTAATGCAAGTATGGGAATACAGTGTTCAAGGGTTCAGATTTAATTTCCCAGCCCTCACTTTAACAACACAGATAACACATTTCCAAGTCCAATATTTATAGCCTCCATTGAATGTTCCGCCAGAGAAGAACATGTACAAACAGTGAAGTGCTTGGTGTGCAGAACCACGACAGACCACAGCACTCCTTCTCCAGAGGCAGCCTGTAGAGCACAGGAGCCCTGCCTCTGTCCCTGAGCTTCTTTGTGCACCACTTACAAAGGGCACTGTACCTTGTTCTTTCTGTATAAGAAAAATCCTACAACTTCTTTCATAAAAGAACTTTGATGGAAAGTGTAAATACTTCTAGAGGTGTGCATCCAACATACAATCCTTTTAGAGACTAAAATTAAACGACTACTTCAGTTTTCTCATTTTTCCGATCACAAGAACAGCAGCAGCATTTCATTTTACCATCTCATCTGGAGCCATTTTATCTGTATTTTATCTGTAGCTTGTTGAGCTGATGGGATTCATATTTATTGCGCGCTGCAGGTTGGGATTCAAATTTCATGATAACGCTGACACATTTTTCAAAAGACTTGTCTCTTTTCAACAACAGGACGGTAACCTGTAAGTACTTACACTTCCAGTGTAGTTAACAAGTCAGGGCTCTCAGCAGGAGCAAGACTTTCTGCTTGCACTCCTCCTTGGGTATAAGCATGAAGACACCGCACTGAGCAACCATTTACCCTCCCAGGAACAGATCTACAGGCGCACTGCTGGCAGCCAAGAAAGGTAAAAGCCAACACAAGGAACAGGAGAAGTTCAGGCAGAGGAGCTGGTTCTGTCACTCAAGTAGTTTCCAAAGGTCCTGTGTCTTTACCTCACATAAACAGTCAACAAACCCCAACTGCAACAAGATGGAACAAGAGACTAACAATCTTTTCCCTAGCTCTTGCCCTTCACTACTTCCCTCCAAGTCCTTTCAAACCAGCTCCTAAAAAGACATCTCTACAGGCACTGAAGGGCAGGATGAGCACTGGCTCTACAGAGCAGTTCAAAGCCCTCCACAACACACTTGCACTTCCAAGCCATGTGCAGCAGCACACAAAGATGCTGAGCACCACAACTTAACCTTGCATTTTCGAATGCACTTCCAGTTTGGCAGCTGGGGACCAACAAGAGCAGCATGGGCAGGAACGAGGCTGCTATGTCTGGGCAATGGCATGCAACTTGGCCAGCTACTGCAACAGCCAGCAGCCCCTGGCAAGAAGAGAAATGACACATCTGGATAAGCATTTAATGACACTTCTGGATAAGGGTAGCCTAAGTGCTAGGCCATGCATGTTTCTGTAGGGCTCCGATCCTTCAGGCCAGTGACTGAAGCCTTACAAGTGGCCTTGCAAGATCCTAGAAGAGGACAGACAGGTTTGGGGAGCTGCAGAACTTGGCCCCTAAGGGAAGGGGTATCCTCACAGGAACAGCTCCCGCAAGCAGAGTCTCATCCAGGCACAATGCAGAGCCCAGGAGTGGGAGTTTGAGCTCCAGGGCTACAAACAGAAATGCAGCTCCGATGTGAGACGTCACATATCTCCCCCACAGGGAGTTCCCAGCTTTGGGTTTAGTTTTCAATATGTTTCATTTGGGGAAGAGCAGTAGTTTTGTGCTGTTCACAGATCTAATATAGTCTCATTAAGGTTGGATTTCAAGTCTTCTTGTCCTCTACACTACAAGTATTGACAACCAGATCTCTGCTTAGCCCCCAAAACAAGGCTGTGAGGCTCCAAGAAAGGATGGAAGCAGCATCTAGCAAGGCAGGAACCATTAGACACCCTTAGGAAAAAGATTCTCACCCCACAGAGAACCATCTCCTGAGCTAGAAAGTCAAGACCAAACCCAGCAGCAGGTGCTCAGGCACCTCAGCAAAAAGCACCTCTCCTTGCCATAGCTCAGATGACACTTGACAAGCTGCTTGGGACACCACCAGCATTTGCTTCACCGTCACCATTGCCCCACTTCCAAACCCATCCAGGCTAGTTCTTCTAAAGACAGACTTCCACCACTGTCCTCTTTTCCACATCCTTGGTGAGGACCGTCCTCCCTCACTCCCGTGGCCCCTCTGCTCCCACTCAGGAACTCACCAGCAGTTGGGCAGGTTGAGCGTTATGCTGGCCTGGATTTCTGCTCCGAAGCGCAGGTACCCCAGGACGCCCAGGCTAATGTACAAGACTGTGACAATCGTCATCCCCACGTAGAGGATCACCGGGAAGTGCTGGGGATTCTTCATTTTGTTTTCCAGAGGTAACACCTTGGGGAGGAACAGAAGAGCACAAGAACACATTGCTCCTCGTTTCTGCAGCCTGCACGGTCCCTGACGTGGGCACAGAGCCCAGGACACAGCAGCAATTGAAGCCAGCTGCTGCACTTCTGTAGGGCTGCCAACAGAGAGGTGGCCAGGATGGAAAGTCCAGATCAAGGCACAGCTTCAACACTGCAGCCCCCCACACAGAGAGGCAGCAAACAGGATGGTCACATGAGTTGTCCAGAGACCCCCTGGCCATATAGAGTGGAGAAAGTTGCTATATTGGGGACCCAACTTCTAGCACTCGAGTTTGAGACCTACAGACTTCATGCAGCAAGTCCCCAACAGGGCAAATTCATGCTTCTGCCTTAAAAAAAGGGACCATATCTCTCTCCATGGCACAAGACTGCACTTATCTGGGAGTCTGACTTTGCGGGGAGATGCAGCGTGTACCTCGCCTGCCTCTAGCTCTGTGCCCTGAAGTGGCACAGCAAGGGCCTCTGGAACAAGTCTGGCATGAGCCCCTGCTTTTCCCCCAGAAGATGCTGCAGACTTTTTCCTCTCCCATCAAGTCTGTTTGAAGAGATTTCAGTCAGGCAGACAATAAAAAGGGGAGGGACAGAGACAAGTCCCTCACCTCTGCACTATTAGCACTTACTTTCAAATACAAGATTTTAGCAAACAACTTTAAAAGTGATCTTGGGTGACAGAGATCTCAAGGAGGGATAAAGCAGAGAAACTGGTGAAGAGGCAGAATCAGAAAACTTTTATTAGCTTCCTCACCTCCAGACTGCTCTAGGAAGAGAGTTTTTGTGCCTTTCTGCTTGCAGGAGCTCTCAGTGCTGGGCAGAGCATTCTGTAAATATGCCTCAGTATAATGGATTTGGCATTCTCCATCCTTGTGTTTACACAGCCAGTTTATATTAAGAGATGAAAACATTTTTTCCTCCTTTGAAGAGAGCTCCCGGAAATAACCCACAACATCTTAGCGAGCCATTAAGCACTCCACCCACCCGGCTTTTTCATAGACACAGCCGTCTATTTACAGCATCTTGCATGAGAGGCACATGCAAATTCAGCACCACCACAGACTGAAGCCAAGTGGCTGCGAAAGGGAGATCATTCTGCCTTATTAGCAGGGTGGGGAGGAACAGATCACATTTTTCATGCTTTTCAACCTCCCACTGGGCAACTTCAGGAATCTTCCTTCTTGGGCCAGTAAGCAGAGCCAAACAGAGCTTCCAAAGAAGTTCCTAAGAAAGCCCAATTTAGGGTCAGATATAGACTTCTTCAAAGAAGCAAACAAACTGCTGAGGTTTAGAGCCTGTGCTCCTCCAGCATCAGATGGAAAAGTTTGACCTAGAAGATTGCCTGGAGGCTGAAATGAAAAGCATGATCCAGTATTCAGGCTACTGTCAGAGAAGTTCCTCTGCAAATACAGCTGCAACGCAGAGCAGGTGCTGCTGCAAGTACAAGCATGGGCTCAGCCTCCTGCACAGTCAGCCCTGCTGCCACAAGGCAACACTTACCACTCCAATGCCTTCAAAAGCAAAGATCGCAGTGCCAAAAAACAGTGGGTAGGTCTTCCAGGCTGCTGCTAGAGGCAGGTCACTGGGATCGGGAATGCCCTGGAAAAAAGCCCATACAATTAAGACACAAAGAGGAAGGGGAGGACCCGGCCCATTCCCAAGGCTCCCTGCCACAGCCACTTGCCAGCCCAGAAAGCTGGACAGAAGCAGAGGGCGACGCATCAGGCCTATGGGAGCGTGGGGCTGCGCACCCACTGCGTGCGCTGTGCCACACCACTGCTGCAACCCTGTGGCCTCCAAACACCTCAGCCTGGCATCTACTGCCAGGCTTCCTCCTCCTCTGGAGGGTAACTTGACTGCTAAAGCACAAGACTTCACAGAAGCATCAATCTGTCTTGGCCCGCCTACATACCCTGATGATGTACTGGTAAATCACGATGAGGCTGCCAAGCATGGCCACGTTGGCCAGCATGGAGAAGACGGACAGGACCTTGAGATTCTGGATAAACGTGAGCAACACCACAAAAGGCAGCAGACAAACCATGTAGAGTCGGGAGTCCATCGTGGGGGTCATGGCCACAGTTTTGTTTGAGCTGCAGTCATTGGTGGTACCATTTGCTGCAGATACGACCTGAGGAAGCAGAGAAATACTTGACAAACCCCATAGCATGAGTCTGACAACCATGGATCTGTCAGCCCATCCCAGGCAGGTCAGACTGCTACCCCATCAGCTCATTTATGCAGTAAGTTGTTTGAAATCAAAGCAATACATGTTATAAAGACACTGAGCTTCTAAGCATATCCACATTACCTTGTAAAAGGAGCACATGTGGAAGCAACTACTGCCTCTCGCTTGAGAAAACTGCCAAGGCCCAGGCTCCTTGGCCAGGCAAACTCAGGCACTGCGGGCACTGCTCTGTGCCCCCCTGGCTACCACATCTACTCTTAGGCAGAGGATGGTTTGCATAGCCCACATGGCAAGCTGACAGGAGAAGAAAGAGGCATTAAGTGTTATTTTCTTAAAAATCCCTTTCCTCTTGTGGTATCATGTTGTTCTCAAAACCATGCACCCTATCAGCTGCCCTGTGCCTTCTTTCCAGGCAGAGAAGCCAAGCCGCTACACCACAGACACCATGCAGAGACCAGACACCCTGCAAGGAGAGCTGGTATCTACTCGTGACTCCTGATCCTGCACCTCCGAGGGAAACATCATATTTTCCTTGTGCTCTTTCAACCCAAAGGCCCTCCAGGCCAAGTCTTCATCTCTAGAAGCAAATTTACCCCAACAGTTGGATGGTTGCATCCTTTCCAAGGGCATGGACACATTTCAGATCACCTAATGTAACTGGCAAGGAAAGAGATGGTTCAGGTATCTGGTGTTGTCTGCTCACTGCAGCAAATGGCTGCATACAAGCAAATTTGACTTGCTCATGCACCAGAGGAGAGCTTATGTGCAAATCAAAATTTTCACAATTTTTCTGTGAAAGAAGGCAGGGTAGAGGCGTGGCACCCTGCAGAGCAGTGTTTTCCCCAAGCCCTCCTCCTGTTTGCCTCACTGTGGCTTGCTCAGAAGCAGTTTTCCAGAGCAAAGCTCTGCCCAGTGCCACAGCACCTTGCCCAAGGTACCACCTGCACCACTGCTCCCCACCTAACCCTGTTCAGCACCGCAAGAAAGACCAAGTTACACTCCCCTCTCCCCACCCAAAAGAATTCCAAAACTTAGGCCAAGGGGGTTCCCATTTGTGGCCTGAAATGGGTTGGAATTTCAGTGGTTTTGCAAATTTCATTTGCACTCTGAGCCAGCATTCAACCTCCAAGACTGCTCAGCAACGAGAGGTCTCTATAGAAAGAAGCCCCTTTTGGAGGAGCAGCAAGAGGCTGCTAGCAGGGGTCAGTGCACCAGCAGCAGCCCAGCCTCGTGTGCATGCACCCGACTGGCCCTTGCCTCAGGCTCACTCCTGCTCTCAGAGCGGGATAGAAAAGGCTGCTGCAAAGATAAAAGTCCCTGCAAATGCACCTTTTCCTGCCCTGAGGAAACAGAGGCCTCTTTCAAGTAATAGGAGACCACACATGGGCTGCAAGCCCCCAGGAATTCAACTTGCCCTACACAGAAGATGCTCTGGCTCCTCTTCCCCACTCCTGAAGCTCTGATGGCCTCAATGCCTTTGTCTGGTTTTACAAATACCCCAAACTGATGCTTCTCCCCACCCCAGCAGAGGGAAAAAATCTAGCAGGGATGCAAGCAAGACCCAGTTGAGTATATTTTCAGCCGTCTCACTCCCACTGGCACTCGGCACATCAAACTGTTAGCCAGCAGCCACCTCCCTGGATGTCTCAAGGCCACAGAGCTGATGGGAGGAACTCATCAGAGTTCCGTGGGAGGAACTCATCAGATCCCAGTGGCAATAAACCACCTGCCCCCTGGCCCCTCCGAGAGCTGCAGCCCAGCCCCAAAGCAACACCCACAAGCAACGCCTGCGCCCCGCTCGCAGGACCGCAGGACTTGCCTCCAAAGTCAACCCACTGACAGCAGGCACGGGGGCTGCTTCACAGCCCCTTTCCCCCAAGACGCCACCTCGCTTAGCGTGGGGGCATTTGGCATGAGGTCCTCAGTGCTCACACGTTCACCCCCACCAGCAATCCCACAAGGCAAGATGAAGGGAACTCGAAGGGCGGCTGATGCTTGCCGAGTGCAGGCAGAGCTTCCCTTTCATCCTCTGCCCACAGACTTCCAGAGAGGCCCCTCTTTGGCATCACAGCCATTTGAAGAGGAGTTGCTTAGAGAAGCCCCCACACACCCGCAGGGGCTCCAGGAAGCCACCTCTGAGCTTTGCTGTTACCTGTGTCTAAGGGAGCCTCCCTCTTGCACAGCTGCGTGGGAGCCCCCCTGTTCGCCCGCTCCCCCAGACGGCTTCGCATAGGGTCGGAAGAGCCCTCTGTGAGCCAAAAAAAGCACCAGCCCCTCATGAAAAAGGGATCCATCCTTCCTGGCTGCTCTCTTGTCATACACAGCACCAGCCTGAAGTTAAACAGTCCAAATTTTCCTTTCCAGGAAGTTTTCCCTAAAGCTTAAGCAGTAAACAAATCCTGCTCCCTCCTCACAAAAGCTCAGCCTCAGAGCCACCTTTCTCCTCCAGGGAAATGCAGCAGCCAAGTAACCCTCCAGCCACAGCAGTTCAGCAAAAGCCCCTCAGCTCTAGCAGTGAATGAGCAGGGAAGATCTGGCTATTGTCATGGTGCATGCGACTCAACTGCTGCTACACTTTGTTAAAAGGAGCAGAAGCTTGCAGGGCAGGAAGGGAACAGTGTTGAACAGATCTGTGAGGCTTTGAGTTGTGCAGAACCTGAGAACAGGGACTTCTTGTTCTCAATTTTTTATAGCTCAAGAGGTAAGCAGAATACAGTTAAGCTGTTTCTGTTTATTTCCTACTGATGCTTAGCAGAAGGAAGCTCTTTCGATGCAACATGTAATTAAGCTGCAGAACCACTGCCACAGGATGAGGCAAGAAACCAGAATGCAAATGGGCCCAAAAAAGGGAGGGGATAAGTTCATCCCAGGTCCCAGGAGTCATTACTGTCTACATACAGCATCAATAAACCAATTGATCGAGCTAGGCAGGTTATCAAAGGAGCAATCGCTCTGTGTTGACCTCATTTCTACATGCCTTCTACAACACTTGGCCTCTGTTTCACCTGGGTCTAACGCTTCTTTACATAAAAGAAACTCGCAGGAATTTCTGGAGCAAACCTGTCCTCTCTGGCCAGCTTAACAGGAAAACTGATATAAAATAATTGGGCAGAGGAGTTAGACCTCCCAGAGAAACATAATTGGGCAGATGAATTATATGTTCCAGAGAAACATGAGTTATGGAAAAGGGGCTTTCTCCAAAGAATATGGCTGTAACAGCATTGACGCTCTTCACACACCCTCTCCCAAATCAAACGGCTTCTTCCCTCCTGCCTTTCTCTTGTTTACAGAAAGAAGGGGTAAGTCTAACCTGTTTCAGATTATCAGCTAGAAAGACGAAGTATACGCAGCAGAAACCCAGCTGAGTGAGGATCAGGAAGAGTCCCACTACACGCCTAGGGAAGAAAAAAGATTATTTATTAGCAAGGTCACTAGATAAGACTGGACTTCGCCTGCCCTGCACCCTTTGAACCTGGAGATTAGGCTCAAACACTGCGAAGTTCCCTTCCTATGGGGATAATATATGCAAGCCACAGCATGGCTGGGTCACCTTCTTCAACGCTCATAAAGGACATTACATCTCCATCCAACCTCACAGACCTCAGGCTCTTCATTCCCCTCTCCTAAACCCTGGGCAGGACCAGGACCAGCCTCAGCAGGAAAGTCTCCAGATTGAGAGGCCTTGCTAACTGCCCCCCTTGGGTTTATAAACTCCAGTCTGCAGCTGAACCATTATCACACCCCTCAGATACAGAAATAAGTAGACGTTTTCAGCATCTGACATGCCTCTATTCATAAGGGTGGAAGCATCTCTGAAGCAGCTGCTAGAGCTCAGTGCTCACTCATTAACAAGAAGAAGGACCACACATTATTTACCTTACTTATGCTGCAGACAAGGCTTTTTTCTCCCACTTCTTTAGTATAACTCTATAGACAGGACACATTCTCTAAGTCACATCTGCATGGGATATTCTGTAGGAATTCAGTCTTCTCACGACAGGACTACTTCCCAGCATTACAATCTCTGGGAGATATTTTATGTATCTTATGATCTCATATTATCAGCACTGTTCAGGGGCCAGCCAGTGCTTGCACCGTGGCTGTGGCTAGCTCTAGGTTTAAACAAAGGCCTCCTCCCCAGCAGGAGAGAAGAAGGAGACAGGTACCTTCCCCAGACAGCATGTGTCCGAAGCCAAGCACTAGGAGTTGACTCCAGGCCGTACACCACAGCACCCCCGTAGTCCACAAACTGCTTCTGGAATCTGTCCAGAGAAGAAAGAAAAGATGTCATGTTGACCCCATTTGTTGGTCTCCAAGGCAAAAAGCAACATTAAAAGAAAAAAAAAACGTTTCTGCAAAAAAGTCCAGAAGCAGTTCCTAAGTGGTACTTCTGCAGAAGCAGCTCCTGCAACACTAGCCCATTTATCCCAGACAGGCATTATATGAGCTTGTGAACTGCCCGATCACCCCCTCAGGTGTGCACGTAAAGGATGGGAAGGCCTGGAAGTATCTGCAAGCTGCAGAGCCAGAAGTCGTGGCTACAAAGCTCCCTCCAGCACCCAGGGGAGCCCCCAGGACTCTGCTCGGGTCTTCTCCCTCGCAGAGAAGAGCACAGACACTGCTCGTGCAGTCTCAAGATTGCTGCAAAACAAGAACTGCTCTGGGGGCAGCAGGGGAGGGTTTCCACCAGAGCCACGTAATGCAGCCCTGCTTCGGTGGGGGCAAGGGTTCAATATTGCCCTTCTCTATCCTAGGGCAAAGGCAGGTGGCAGTTCAGAGCCACGAGCCCAGCATGGCATGGGACCAGGCGAGGGCCCTAGGTGACAGCCTGCTCCAGGCACTGCACAGGGGCCGGGGAGAGTGTGCAGGACTAGGGCTGCTCCTTACCTGTAGCAGAAGTGGTGAGCGCATTTCACCAGGATGCTCATGCAGTGCACAGCGACGACTCCCATCACAAACAGGCTCAGAGGCCCTAACTGCACAGAAAGAGAGAGGGAAGGTTGCACTCCAATGGCCAAAGCCAGAGCTGCAGGATGGGTCTTACAAAGAAAAACAAATAACATAGTACCTGAGCCCAGGAGACTCGAGTGAAACGCCACTGCAGAGCCAACAGGAGCTCCAGTGCTCGTCCCTGGGAACCAGCCCAACCCAGCACCAAATAAACCCTACAGAAAAGTCATGAACTTGGCAGGAATGATGCAAAGCAAGCAAGCTGGGGCAGTTTGGCCATAGGAAAGCATTTTAAGGGGTGCCTTTTAAGTTTTCCATCTTGCACTTCGTTATTATACAGGTGCCAGATAGGAGGTCATAGTTTGGTGAGAGGAAGGAAATTTTCTTTTTGTAACCTGAAGAATGGGAATGCTACACTCCTGAGCAAAGAAATCCAGAGAAAAGCAGTGAGCTGCCCCTCTCACACCACCAAGCCTGCACTGGGGCATGCTGTAGCCACCGAGATGCTGAGCACCATGACAAAAGCAGCACAGAGAAGTGACAGTGTCCTGGGGCTGCTGTATTTGACTGACAAGTGCAGTCTCAGCCCTCAGGCTGCACCACATCCATGAATCTTGGCCAAAACTCAGACCTGCAAGGCTGGCTCAGCCCAGGTGAAACCACACTGAGGGAAACACTGTGTCCTCACTTTGTAGGACTTCACTGATGACCTGCAGGGCTCATCAGGTGCATGCTCAGCTCCTGGAAGCTGCGGCGGTCACACAGTGTACTCAGCACAGACAGGCCAGGGACGTACAAAGGTGGAACCTGCCGCCCACAGGACCAGGGAGCAAAGATGCCATCTGAGCACAGAACGGACCATTCTGCCATCAGCAAGAAAAGGGATGACACCACGGGAGCAGCAGGGCAATACTCAGCTCAACACAGAAGCAAGAGCTCAGCACCCTGCTCAGCTCCAAGCAGAGGAAAACCACAGCCCAGTCACACATGCTGAACTTATCTACATCAGCTGATGCGATACAGCAGCAAACAGCATGGCCATAGCAGGAAATGAGACCAGTAAGAGTCAAAGGAGCGAACGCTTGCAAGCCGATGCGTAGCGGGAGGCATCTCAGGAGGGATGAGCCACGACAGCGGCAGCGCGAGCTGGACACCTTACCAAGATGCCCGCGTTCTTCACAGCCAGAGGCAGCCCCAGCAGGCCTGTGCCGATATTCCCCTTCAGGAGGTGGATCAAGGTCTGGTACCATCTGAGACAGGGAAAATATGAAGATCACTACAAGCATCAGTAGGAGCCCACGCCCAGACCATACGGTCTCAGTCTACACAGAGCTGTGGCAAATGCATCCAGAGGCCGAGGCCACCTCTGCTGAATCCAGCTGGGCTCTGTGTAGAAGCCAGGGAGAACCACAGGCAAAGACAGCAAGCAGCTTTTGGCAGAGTATTTGCTTCCAGGCAAAATCCAGTGGGAGCTCAGCTCAGCTGCGTGATCAGAAACTCCCTGGGTCAAATGACCAAAACATCAAGGCTCTTCAGGGCAGAGACATCAGTACCCTCTGGTAGCGCTCAGGAGATGCTGTCCCAGCCCAGTGGGGTAAGAGACACCTCAAATTTTATTATCCAGTACAGTTCTGATGTCTGAAGGTCTGGCCTGCTGTCTGAGTGGGTTGTGAGGAAGCCCCCAGGCCAGGGTGGTCATGCTACAGAGAGCAGCTCTGCCCCGAGACGTGCGCTTGTCCCTGCAAAGGCAGCAGGGCTCTGCTCCCACGGAGCGATTCCCCACTCAAACACAGCTCCATTGCCTCCCGGCACATGACACAGGAGCAGCGCTGTCACCGTCTCCTCCTCCCTCTGCCCACCTCCCCACGAGCCACACAAGCCACCACTCCATCGGGGAAGGAAGAGGCACTCACGTTGTCCCGTTGGTCTCCCCAAAGCGCTGGTAGGACTCAGGATGGCCAAAACCATTCATGCCCCCAGACGGGCTCCCCTCTGGCGTGACGTCCGTGGAGCTGTAGTCATTGTAGTCCTCGCTGCGGAGCCGCCGGGTGGACATGGTACCTGGGGAGGGAGCTGCATCAGGGCTGGAGGTGACGCCCAGCTCTGTGCCCCCCATCTCGGCCTCCTTGGGAGCAGCCATCCCTCAGGAGAGCCCAGCTCGCACTGCCGGAGCAAGGTCTCCTCGAGGGTTTTTATACAGCACGCGCTCCCTGCCCGCCCAAGCAATCAGAGCTGGCATCTGCCGAGGTCAAAGGCCCCGGCGCGTTTCCTCTGGCTCTTCCCGAAGGCTCGTGCCCCCATTTCTGGCACACCCACAGGGGATGGGCTCGGAAACCAGCAGGAACAGCCTGGACACAACTCACCGGTCCGCTTCGCCCAGGCGATGGACACATGCACCCGCCTGGAAGCGCAGAGCCGGACGCAGCGGGCAGGGACTGTGTCTCCGTGGATCCCGGACCTCTTGGCTCTGAATTGGTGCTGCCAGGCGGACGACTGTGAAAGAGAAACCACTTTTAACCCCTGCAACACCTTGCCCTTGCCAGAGCAGAGAGATTTTCTGTGATGCAGAGTCACAGAAGTACCCAGGCACCTTTGAAGCTCAAGAACTCCAGGGCTCTTATTCTACAGCAATATGCAGGGTAGCCGTACAAGCCAGGAGCACCAGCATCCTGCTGGATGCAGAGCTAGCATCCACAAAGACACGTCTCCCGCCTCCTGGCTAAAGCTAAAATGCACTCAGCTGATTTAACTCCCGGATGAACCCTGAAGAGCTCCCGCTGCTTTTGCGCACCCTGCCAGCTCCCACCACCCACAGCCCCTTCGCAGAGGCCGCCCCGTCCGTGCTCGGAGCAGCAAGGCAGGCAAGCGAGGGCAGCTGGGCAAGCAGAGGGCAGAAAACTGAAGGGAGAGGACCGGGTTTGGAGCACCGAGCCGTGCAGCCAAAGGAGCCGGCAGTCGTGCGGCCATGGACAGCGTGGTGGCCTTGCTGCCGGCTGAGAGCCCCTTGCAGCCCCGCAGATGGGACCAGCCTGGGGCTGAGACCCCCTGCCCTGTTTGCACGGGCACCCACAAGAAAGCAGCTGAGTTACTGATTAATCCTGCTGGGCTTTACTAGCCCGGCGAGAGCCACACCGCTCCACCCCACCAGCAGCAACCCCCGGGAAGCACCGGCTCCTCCGGCGATGCTCGGCAAACACAGTGTGCCAGCGAGCGGTGCCAAAGCCAACAGGGAAATAAGGAAGGAGCGACTGGCGGAAAGGGGGAAGAGGAAGATGAGAGCTGTGGATGCAACAGCAGACTGAAAATCCAGAAACTCGAGTTGACCTCCCAGCCCTGCCTTAGGTTCTGCCGGTGACTCAAAGGCTCGTCCTAAATCCCCAGCCCACGGACACCACACGCCAGACAGACAGGACAGCCAAGAGGGAATGCGCCGGGCAGGGCAGAGCTTCCAGGTGCCAAGAAGTGCCGACAAAAGCCTCTCTCCCGACATCCCCCGGCCATGAGAAGCCCGATTTCCTCCCCACGCTCTGCCCATGGCCTCTGAGGCCAGGCCACCCCCTTCTCGGGCACGGACACAGGCGGCGAGCACGCTACGCACGCGGGCCCAGAGCAGCAGAGGCAGCACAGCTGCAGCACCGGCTTCCGAGAGCGCTCCGGGGAAGAGCGAGAGCCGCGTGCAGCCTCCGCCGCATCCTCTCGGCAGGGAGGGCTTGCAGAAAACTCCCCTGTCAGAAAAGCCAAACTACCGATGCTGATCCTCACGCCAGCTTAGCAGTCCTGCCTGTGCCCCATGTGCAAAGCCACAACTCGCAGCCACACGTGGCACGGCAGAGCTCAGCGCAGGCCTCCCCGCGCCCTGGCCCCGCTGCCGTTCGCCGTCCACGCGCTGCCTCCCGCCTCCGGCACCTCGGAGTGCTGCGGGAGCTCGGCCCCGCTCTGCCTGCTCCCCACTTCCCTCGCGACTCCTTCCCTTGGCCCCGGGGCTTGTCCCTCCTGGCCAGGCTGCACGGCACCTGCCCCAGCTTCAGAGGGATGCTCCAAGAGGGAGGCGACGGGACCGCTTCGTCACCAGGTGGAACAGCACGGACAGCTAACGAGCAGCATCTGCTGGCTGTCCCGGGCAGGGCTGCCAAATGGACCTGGGACCTGATACCTGCTGCAGGCTCCTCTGAGATGTCACCACCCAGGCTGCCAGCTCCCGGGATGTCACCTCCCAGGCTGCTCCATCCCTTCCTTCCCCCACCCAGCCGGGCGGAAGCGGTGAGAAATGCTGCTAGCACAGAGGGCTTGTTTCCTGCCACTGCTCCGCGTGCTCCCCGCCAGGTCACGCGAGCGCCGGCGCTGCCGCAACAGGCAGAGAGGGGGACGCGGGGGCAGCAATCCCGGGGGGCCTTGGCTGCTGCCGAGCGGCAGCCCCCGCTGTGCCGGGACGTCCATCCCTCCCCACCGCCCTCACTGCTCCAACACCAGCTTCCCGAGCCAGCCTGAGGATGGCCACGCACCCAACACCAGACTGATTCCTCAGAGAGCAGCAGGCATCCAGATCTGCCCAACTCCAAGTAGGAGCAGCAGCAATGGATGTCACGGCCCTGCCAAGGGGGACGCACATTTGCTTGCTAGCACAGGCCCCCCCAGACCAGCTCCATCCCCAAACCCTGGGCACCTCGAGGCATAGCCGGCCCCGCTCCTCCCGCACCACCACTCCGAGAGCCCGGATGCAGCATGCAACGTCGGGAACGGCCGTGGCGGTTGGCGAGGTCCAGCTGCACTACCAAAGCTAAGCAGGGAGCAACAGCGCTTGCTCAATCCAGAGCCAACGCTCGCTCCGGATCCCGGCAGCCAGGGAGCCGCACTGCTCCGCGGCGGTTAGAAACGGGCTGTAGCAACACGCAGCAATGCCGCGTTATTTCCTGCAGCAACGGCTAAGCCCCCAAGCAGAAAGCCGGGCCAGGATGGTGCTGCGCAACCCCGGCGCATGGGGAGGCGGTGAGCAGGGATGCTGGCGGCCGCGCTCGCGCCACTGACAGCGCATAAATCACTCGTGTCAACCTTGTAGCTCCCCGCCTGGCCGCACGATCGTGCACAGAACAAGCTCGGCTGCATTCAAGGTGAGGCAGCCACGCCGGGCCGGGAAGAGCCACGGCTTTAGTTTACACAAGGCGGCTTCAGAGGCGATTCGTCACGAGTGACGGACGGGGCCTGCGGGGACGGCAGCGGCGCCGGGAGGCCTCGCGCAGCGCCCAGGATGAGCAGCGGGCCAGGAAGGGCTTCTGAGGTGGCAGCTTGGGGCAGGGTGGAGACCCCCTACCCAAACAACCTCTGCGCAGGGCGAGACGGCCCTCAGGCCAAGCCGAGCAGCTCAGGCGTCATCCCCAGCTGCAGCCCAGCCACCGAGACAGGGTCCTGCCGGGAACGCGCCGCCGCTATGGGCAGGGCTCAGCCCGCCCCTGCCCGCTCGTCTGCCCCCAAACCTTCCGTCCGCGACATTCACACAGCCCTCCGCCTCCTTCCAGAGCAGGGAGACTGAAGTGCTCCTTTTAGCCAGCACACTGCTGGTGTGTGTCACTAACAATACGGGCAGGCAGCAGCCCAGGGAGCAGAAGGCAACGCAGCAAAGAGGCAACGCAGCAAAGAGGCAACGCAGCAAAGAGGCAACGCAGCAAAGAGGCAACGCAGCAAAGAGGCAACGCAGCAAAGAGGCAACGCAGCAAAGAGGCAACGCAGCAAAGAGGCAACGCAGCAAAGAGGCAACGCAGCAAAGAGGCAACGCAGCAAAGAGGCAACGCAGCAACACACTCCAAGACGAGTGAGTGCCCAGCAGCGGCCCTGCCACCTCCTCCCCACTCAGCCCACAGCGGGGCTGGACACTCACCCTGTTACTTGAAGCGCTCGACAGCGACGTTCTCTAGGCACAACACAATGCTGTTACATTAGTCTGCTTGAACATCCCCCGTCATTATTCTTTTTCTTTTTCTCCAAGCAAGCCTGGCTGCTTTTTGCTTTGAAGACCCAGGGAAATGTGATGATTGTGACTTGCCTGCTTTGTTTCTGGATTAAAGGTTGCATAGCAGCAGGGAGCGAGCACTCCGCTCCCCCGCAATCAACAAGAAGCTGCAGAACTCGTCCCCTCCATACAGCAAATATTCCAAACTAGAGCAAAACCCACTAAATAATTTCCTCTTCATTTACGAAAAGCAAGGACAGGAACATCCACATTCGATTGCCACTGTAACCGTGACCCTATGGCCACTTTCACATGCAGTTTTTTCCTATGCACACAAGCAACTTCACTGTGGCAAGTGAAGCGCCTAGGGAAGCAGAAGTGCAGCACGGCCGCTTGTCCTTTGGAGTCATCCTCCATCCCAGAAATCACAAGCATGATGTAACCCGTCAAGCACCGGGAGAGCAGGCCCTGGCGCCGCGTGTACAACCGATAACAGCCCTGGGAAGAGCCCTTGCAAAGGGAATTGCACACAGACGTTGTCACCGCTTGCTGACACACGTGCTGACACCTTTGCTCCTAAAGCACTGGCTCTCTCCACAGAGCACCCATGGGAGCTGCTGGTGCACCCCAGCACCCACACAGGCGCCGGACACCCTTCCACACCCCTGGGCACCCAGGGGGGCTGCCAGTACCCCCCGGGGCTCCTGGGCACCCGTGAGAGCTGCTAGTGTCCCCCTGCACCCGTGCGGGCGCCCGGCACCTCCCTGCCCGTCCCCAAGGGGTCTCCCCGCACCCACGGGGGCT
>VZSV01000015.1:8273838-8316366 GCA_013398735.1 Nothocercus julius
CCTTCTCAGCTGGGGGAAAAAAAAAAAAAAAAAAGTGTTCAAGGAACCTGCTTCCAAAACACTCGGCCCTTGCTGGCATGGATAAGGAGGATTGTGTTTAACTTTTAAATACACTGTACGATGAGCAAATAAAGAACAATGCTGTGGAGATAAGAGAAGGAAGGTCGTGTACTACAGTGACCTGGAATGCAAACAGTTTATGCTGGATAACAAACGAGAGGAAATAATTGAAAAGAGGAGCGAGTGTTTGTTTGAAGCTAAGCTTTGCATTCAGAGAGTCTAAAAAGGGAGCTGATCTCACCCTGCTCCCACTCACCATCTGCATCTCCACCTTCTCCTTTTTCCCTTTTTTTTCCCCGTCCTGTATCCAAGCTGGGCCCTGCTGAGAGAAAGGTATGGAGCCATGGGAACATCTTTTTCTCCTTTCATTTTCTTGTCTCCTTTCTCCTAGGTCTACAGAGGGTCAGTGAAGGACTTTCCAGGCTTTGATGCCAACCAGGATGCAGAAGCCTTGTACAATGCCATGAAGGGATTTGGTATGGATGATCCTCCCAGCCATCACCCCTGGGATGCCCATAATGTCCCCTAATCCTTTGGGTTGGTCCCTTGCATGGCTGAGCATCCTGCGTTGCCACCCTTTCAGCCCCCTGTCAATTTTAGCAGCCTTCCAGGACTTTGCCTGGCTCCCTTTTGCTGCCCATCAGCACCAGAGCCCGTCAGGCGCTGCCTCTGCTCCTCTTCCTCCCAGTTGGAAGTAGCTTTGGGCATGGCAGGATCTTTAAGATGAGCCCTGGTGTCAGGGGGGACAAGACTAAATGTGCTTGTCGGGTGCTGTCCTGCAGGCAGCGACAAGGAGGCCATCCTGGACCTCATCACATCCAGAAGCAACAAGCAGCGAGTAGAGATCTGCCAAGCCTACAAGTCTCTCTATGGGAAGGTAACAGCAGAAAGAGCCTGTGCCCCTGCTACTGTTGTGAGCCCCAGCAGCTGCCTTGACAAGCCAAGGAGGAAAGGGCCTTAGTGCTCCCAGTGCCCTGCAGAGGCAGAGCTGCCTCCTGGGCCAGTGACCCGACCTGCTGCTCCCTGCCCATGGGAGCCGCTTTTGCCAGCCCCTCTCCCCTGCTCTCCACCAGGACCTCATCGCAGACCTCAAGTACGAGCTGACGGGGAAGTTTGAGAGATTGATCGTGAGCCTGATGCGCCCCCCGGCCTACAGCGATGCCAAGGAGATCAAAGATGCCATCGCGGTAAGGGCAGGGGCAGCCCCTGCTGAGCCCCCTCCATGGCCGCCCCAGCTTGTCCTGCAGTTCACAGGTCTCGTCTCTCCCCGCAGGGCATCGGCACTGATGAGAAATGTCTCATTGAGATCCTCGCCTCCCGCACCAACCAGGAGATCCACGACATTGTGGCCGCCTACAAAGATGGTGAGGACCGGCCTGGGGCAGGGCGGGTAAAGGGCAGAGCTATGGGGATCTGGCTCCAGGCCCTGACTTCTCCTCCCACCAGCTTATGAGAGGGACCTGGAGGCTGATGTTGTTGGAGACACATCAGGTCACTTCAAGAAGATGCTTGTTGTTCTGCTTCAGGTAGGTCTGGTTGTCCTCCCTGGTCCTGCACTGGTGGAGGCTGAGGGAGCCCAGCAGGGCTGAGCTAGTGTCTGTCCCACAGGGCTCCAGGGAGGAGGATGATGTGGTGAGCGAAGACCTGGTGGAGCAGGATGCCAAGGTGAGGCCTGGCGGATTGCTGGGATGGGGTGGGAGGGAGGCATCAGTTGCTCTGGGACCATCCAGATCTGAGGCTCTGAAAGACAGTGGATGCTGATGGTGCCTGTGCTTGTGCAGAGCCCAGCATGAACCGCACCATGATTTGGGCTCTCTATCTTCTCCATTCCTCAAGGACCTTCTGGAAGCCGGTGAGCTGAAATGGGGCACCGATGAGGCCCAGTTCATTTACATCCTGGGCCGGCGAAGCAAGCAGCACCTCCGCTTGGGTGAGCCTCTGCCACAGGATCAGGGCTGGGCTGGGGTAGCGGCAGGGTTTGGCCTGGACAAACCTGGCTGGACGCCTGGGTCCCCAGGGCTCTGTTGTCTGGAATCAAGTGCCAGGTTTTTGTCTGGTGGTGAGGACATCCTTGCCCAAAACATTGCTCAGTATAGTCCTGAGCAGCAAACCAGGCTTTAAAATCATGAGGTCAGCTGAGCCCCATGTGGCTGTCCTGATGTCCCTGAATAGCTCACTTGGCTGGACAGACACCTGGGAGGGATAGGAGGCCTATAGGCTGCCCTGCAGTGACAGGTGCCTAGAGCTGCCTTTGCCACCCGCACATGCAGCGCTGGGGCACCAAAGCCCCCGGGATGCTGTGTCTAGAGGGGCTGCCATCGCCCAAGCGGGCAGTACTGCTCCTGCCAGCAAGTGCTGGTCACTTTGGGAGGGCTCATTGGGCCTCGTCTCACTTGTGTTCCACAGTTTTTGATGAGTACCTAAAGATCTCGGGGAAGCCCATTGAGAGGAGCATCCGCGGAGAGCTGTCCGGCGACTTCGAGAAGCTGATGCTGGCAGTGGGTAAGAGCCGCAGTGACCGGGGATGCTGCAGAAACATCTGCCTTGCTGAGGATCTGAAGTCTTAATGGAAGAGTCAGTGGGGCCAGCACTGTGTGTGTACAGCTGTGTGTGGTGTTAGGTAGCTAAATATAGGCATGTGCCCTTGGGAGGGATGTGTGTGAGGAGCAGCATGAGCTGAGGAGAGAGAGATGCCTCAGACATGGAAAGCATTTCATGATCAATAGCCCTTCACACCCAAAACTGAGAGAAGAGATGAAAAGTTCCTCCTGCCAGAAAGGAACCGCACAGATTTGCAGCTCCTTGCAGTCGGCAGTACCTGCAGCGTGTGAAGGAGACACTGCTCTGGGGGCAGCTCAGGATGTGGGCAGATACGGTCGTTTGGGGAGGCTGCTCCAGGAAAGGCAGCGCACGCAGACGGCTGGGAGCAGCGTGGGTGGTGATGGCAACGTGGTGACAGAGAAGGCAATGGGAGCTCGGAGGCGCGGGGATGATGCCCTGAGTTGGGGGCTGGAGCAGTCTGGCAGCTTCCTGGCCTCCCACCTCCCCTCTTTTCCCTGCAGTGAAGTGCATTAGGAGCACAGCGGAGTATTTTGCTGAAAGGCTCCACAAGGCCATGAAGGTGAGTGGATTGCCCCTGTTCAAAGCCACGAGGCTCCTTTGCAGCCCTGGGGGGGCAGAGGAAAGCCCTGGCCCTGATGCGCAAGCACAGTTCCTTAGCACCCACGAGAAGCCCTGCAGGTCTCTTACCTGCTCCTTGCCACAGTGGGGTGGTTGCTCGCTGTGAAGGCAGGACCTGTATGACCCTGGGGTCTTTGCTTCTCCCCTGGGGTGCAGGGGAGAAGCAAAGTCATCTCCTCCGGCAGCGGAAACCTCCAAAGCCCTTGTTCATGATACAGGGTCCCAGACAGATGGGCTGAGTGGTCTCCCTGAGTTAGTCTCTTGGGCCAGGCCCATGGCAGGACCACGCAGGCTGCCCAGCCTGCACCTTTTGCTGCTCCAAGTCTTGATCCCAGGACTCATCCGTTGCAGGGGCTGGGCACAAGGGACAACACGCTGATCCGCATCATGGTCTCCCGCAGCGAGATTGACATGCTGGATATCCGAGAGGTGTTCAGGACCAAGTACGAGAAGTCTCTCCACAACATGATAAAGGTGAACATTAGAGGGTTCCTGCCCGTCGCCCGCTGAACTCCTAGCAGGGTTCTCCCTGGCACCCGCACACATCCTGCCCAGAGCAGGGTGCAATTCTCCATCTCTAACTGTCTTTCCAGGAAGACACATCTGGCGAGTACAAGAAGGCCCTGCTGAAGCTGTGTGGAGGAGATGATGAGTAAGAGCTCCCGTCCCTGCCTGTCTTTGCCTTGGACCATCCCTCTGGGTCCCCTTGGGGTTGTGCTGGGTGCAAATGTCCTGCAGAGCCTTGTGGAGCACCACGCCAGCAAGTTTTGCTCCAGACCAGCAGCCAGACAGGATGGCAGCACTTGCAATGGGTGCAGCTCGGTTTGGAGGGCTCTGCAGCCCTTCTGTATGACAAACCCCAGTGCCACGTCCCTCTTTGGCACCAAGCGGTGAGAGGGGCTGCACATCCTCCTCTCCTCAAGGCTGTGGTGATGGGTGTGCAGAGCCCCCTCGCACCAGAACCAGCCCTGAGGATGCCCGCAGGGCTGAGCAGAGGAGCAGGGCGGGTTGTGGGGCGGCATCGGTGCCCGCGGGCTGGGGAGTGGCGCCGGCGCCCTGTGCTCACCATCCACGTGTCCTTGCCCTCCCGTTGCAGTGCCGCGGGTGAGTTCTTCCCCGAAGCGGCGCAGGTGGCCTACCGGATGTGGGAGCTTAGCGCGGTGGTCAAAGTGGAGGTCAGCACCCCCTCCCCTCCCGCCTCGGCCCCTCGCTCCGCTCCTGCCCGCTTGGAAATCACTGCTGCTCTCTGCACGCCGGGGCCGGCCCGGCACCTCCTCTCTCTTGCTGTCTTCTCTTGAGACCTTTGGCTCTCCTCTGGTGTCGGGCATGAGGTTGGCGTGATGTAACCCTGCCAGTGCCGTGGTCTCCACTAACCAGACCTTGCTCTTGAGGCTGATCTTGCTGGGCTGGCAGGCACTGCATGTCTGTGCAATGCCTCCTGTGCAGCCTCTGTGTCAGTGCACGGTGGGGCTGAGCTCCTCGGGGGCAGCTGGCACTGAAGCTGGGGCTGGAGGCTCGGCCAGTGGGAGGCCGCTGGCCCTCGCACGCTGGGGAGCATGCGGTGTGTGTGCGGCAGGGAGACGGATAGACGGTGCCCATCTAGCTGCAGGTGATGGGAAGAGATGGGTAGAGAAGTGCCCTGGGTGCAGCTTGCAAGGCAGAGCACCCTGTCACCTTTGGAAGACATTGGAGGACCTAGGAGGGCAGAATTGTACCTGAGGAGGGGTGGGAGCACCAACCCTTCAGTGACTGCCCTTTTGGGACAATGCAGTCAGGCTCAGTGGAGGGGTCCTTACAGCTGGGGAGAAGGTTACAGCACCAAGTGCCACAGTGAGACGCTGGTGTCCGCTGCCGTCTCCTTCCCAGCCTCCTCTGTTGGCCTGCAAGCGAGGGCATGTCCGCCCTGACCCCTGGTGCTTGCACTAACCCACCACCTGCTTTGGCCTCCGCTTGCTGGTTGGCACCTTCCCTGCCTCCCTGTGTCCCTTGGGAGCGAGCTTGAACCCTCTCTGTGCCTCCACAGCTGCGAGGAACTGTGCACCCTGTGGGAAACTTCAATGATGATGGCGATGCGCAGGTGCTCAGGAAGGCGATGAAGGGGCTGGGTAAGTGGTGGATCAGGGAGCAGAAAAAACATCCTGGCCCACCCAAGGCTGTAAAATAATAAAGAAAAGGCCCAGAAGGGAATAAGCAGCTTTGGAGCTGTGTTACTGCCCCGTTTCCATGTCTCCAGTGTGCAGGGACATGCTGTCACCAAGCGGTGACGTGCCCATGGCTGTGGGTGACACTGTGTGTGGCTCTGTGCCGGGCTGGCCGGGAGGGTGCAGAGCTCCTGGGCCTGTGTCCTGTGGCTCTGCAGCGTCACTGCTGTCGTTGCAGGCACGGATGAAGGGGCCATCATAGATGTCGTCACCCAGAGGAGCAATGCCCAGAGGCAGCAGATCATAAAGGCCTACAAGGCTCACTACGGCAGGGTAATGCATCCCCGCTCCCCTTGTGCTCGTGTCCTCTCACCCTTGTACCTGATCCTCACCAAAGTCCTGCTGGAGGGGAATTCGGGGGCCTTGTTTTTTCCTGCAATGGCTTTCTTGAGGAAGGCAGAGGTTTTCAAAGTGGCCTCCCATTTTGCGTATGCCAACAACGCAAAGCAAAAGCATCTGTTTCCCTCCACTTTATAAGGTCCTGGGTCCTACATGGAGGACACCGGAACTTGATTTTCCCCAGAGCTGTCCTGAAAACGTGACTTTAAAGAGCCCTGAAGGTCCCAGGTCATCTCTAAGCAAGAGGGTCTCCTTGCTGTGGCCAAGAAGATGGCACAAGGAATATATCTCTTCTATAGGAAGAAATGAGGGCTTAGGGCATTCCAGCTCTAAGGAGCTGATCAAATGCACTTATTTCCCTCCACTCTTTCCTTTGTACAACCACCTGCTGGCAGGGGGAATTTGGAATAGCTGTGATTTTTCCTTGCATTGCTCATAGGTGGGTACCCTGTGCTGTTTTTCCCTGCTTTTTCCCTGTTGTTGCCTAGGCCAATCTGCCCCTGCTAAAGGAGCAAGGGACAGGCAGAGTATAACACCTGAATGCTTTTGCAGGATCTGATGGCCGACCTGAAATCGGAGCTGTCAGGCAGTTTGGCAAAGCTGATCCTTGGGCTCATGCTGACCCCAGCGCAGTATGACGCCAAGCAGCTGAGGAAGGCTGTGGAGGTAATTGTAGCGCCTGCAGGAACAGCTTCGACGCATGGGTATTTGTCAAACGTGTATCCATCCTGCTTGGGATCCAGGGCAGACGTTGGAGGATGGCACGCTCAGATCAGTCCTGGTTTCATTTGCCACCAGTCTTTTCATGTCCCATACGAAAGGAAAGCAGAGCAAAAAGCATGTTCTTGACAAATTTTATATAAAGCCTCTCAGTGGGTTGTGGGCTGCTTTGTGTGTATCCCTGTTTTGCAGCAGGAGTCGGTGCCTGCTGACCAGCCCGAGCAGCCAGCGTGGGTGCAGAGCAGATATAGGCAGTGCTGTGCACTGGGCTGGGCAGCAAGACCTGCACTGGTGGTGAGGCTGAGCACCCTCCATAGCAGCTGTAACGACTGCATCCTGCTATGCTAGAGATGGGAAACACAGCCTGCACATAACAAACGCTGCTGGGCTCAGAGCAAACCTGGTCTTCATGGCCAGCCCTTCTCTCCCCTGTTTTTCTACAGCTTCAGGAGGGGAGTTCACTTGCAGGCCCTAGAAATGACTGAATATATCCCAAGCCACCCCTTCGTGGTAGCCACACTGGAACAGCTGGAAATGGGAGGAACTGTGTGACCTAGAGATGTTTGGGGCAATGCAGTGCAGGGCTCAGCGCAGCTCCTCCTTGCTCCGCGCTGGTGGGCAGCGCGGGAGGGCTGTGGCATCACAGTCCATGCTGAGCCCTGCAGCAGCCCCCGCGCCGCTCTCTCCCAGGGGGCCGGCACGGATGAGAGCGTCCTCATCGAAATCATGGCCACGAGGAACAACCAGGAGATCAAGGCTATCAACGAGGCCTATCAGCAAGGTATGGCAGCAGGACCCAGCGTGGGGAGCATGCAGGGTGCACAAGGGTCCTGGGATGGGCAAGGAGAAAAGAGCGTGTTCGTGAGGCCCTTTGCCAGTGCTCGGAGTGCGACTGCTCTCTCTGGGCTGGATCCGTGGCTTGACAAACTGAAGGTGCCTTAGTCCTTCCAGGCAACGGCAGCTCTTACTCAGGCCCAAGCCTTCATGAAAAAGCAGTAGAAAGGCTGGCTTGAAAATCTGTAACTGTAACTTCTCACATCTCTTAAACCATGTGCTTTTCTCTGCCTCTTCCATTCATGTCCCCCTCCTCCCTAGGGAATTGGGGGAACTGCAGGATCAAGGTTAATCCCTCAGGCTCAGCTCTGAGCCCCTTTGGTTTTAAGTAGACATCCCCGGCTGGTAAATCCCAGAGGTGTGCTGGTCCAGGGTCTCTCCAAGTCGTGGTGAAATACTCCCAGCTCTGCCAGCACAGTTTTCTCCCCAGAGATCTCTTTGGCAATGACCCTTTACCTTCCTGAGCATGAAGAACAGGTGCTCTGGTCTATTCCAGGGAATTAGAGCTGTTGAGCTGATTGCCATTTCCCTGGGCCATCAGGTAGAGACATCTGCTCAAGAGATGCTCTATCCAGTGCATTGCCACCACCCTCTGCAGCTGCAAATATTTCCCAAGGGAACCACTGGCACAAAATGGGCTGGCAAGTGGAAAGCAGAGCCAGACCCTGAGTGCAGGGCTCAGCTCTCCTCTTTCTCCCCAGCCTACCACAAGCGCTTGGAAGATGACCTGAGTTCTGACACATCAGGGCATTTCAAGAGGATTCTCGTCTCCCTGTGCCTGGTAAGGGCAGCTCTCATGACTGGGACAGTGTCCCTGCACTGCCGTGTGTGAGAGGGTCCCCATGGAGCAGGTGGGGACGTGCGGGGATGCAGTTTAGGAGAAGACAGTCTGAGTATCGTTGAGTGGCTGGGCAGGGTTGCTGGACTCAGTGTCCCCTCTGCATTTGGACTTTCCCAGAAACGTTTGCTCCTCAGCTCCATATAGTTTTTTTCTGTATTGAAACACAGGGCAACCGTGATGAAGGACCAGAGAACCTCACGCAAGCTCAGGCAGATGCCAAGGTAAGGGCTGTAATGGAGGTTCCCTGAGCAAACAGGGATGGGATTTGGGAACACCTGAGGGTTTCCTAGCTTCACTAAGAGCTAGACAACTTGGCCATGCTGTTTCGCTGCTGTGTGTGTAAAAGAACAGCAATATTATGTCTGCTGGTCTGGAGATTGCTTCCCTGAGGATGCTAATGCTGCTGGGGCAGCATCTCCATAAAACTGTAAGGACGATATGCTAGTGAAGTGAAGCCTTTGGTAGTGAACCTGCCAGGTGTGACTGCCACGACCTGGCCGGTGCCCTGAGCTGCTCTGCTCCTAGCAGAGGTTGCTCTCTGCGCATGGAGGCTGCAGAGCACGAGAGCAGGCAGGGAAACCCCCCCAGGGAGGTCCCAGCACCTGGGATGGCAGCCCCAGCACCCTTTCTTGGGCTCTTTACTGGGTCACAGTGAGCATGGACTGGGAGGGGATGGTCAGGCAAGCAGGACAGAGCCTGGTGTCCTGCTGTAATGTCCTGTCCATCCCCTCACTTTCCTTTAACGTGCAGCAAGACGTGCCTGGGCCCTGCTCGGAGTGGGCAAGGGGCTCACTTGCGCAAAGAGCCCTGCTCTACCACACCTCACACCAAGGCCCTGGCCCTGGGGACCACTCTGTGACCCTCCTGTCACCTTTCTGAGCTGGCTGCAGCTCCTGCTTGCCTGCTCTGCTTCAGTGCTGCTTGCGCTAACGTGGGGCTGCTGCCGGCAGAGGGAGCGGGTGCTGCGCGCGCCGTGTGCTCGCCCTGCCCTGCTGCTCGCCTGCCGCTTGCTGCAGAGAAAGAGAGAGCCGGGGGGAGAATCACGAGTTGTGTGGCACCAACCTGCGGTTTTGTCAGCAAAGCTGGGCCCTGCCACCCTCCTGTTGCCTGGACTTGCAGAGTGGGACTGGCTGCCCTCGGCTGTGGCTGTGTTCACAGGCTAATCTGCACCTGCCCTGACAAGGGGCTGTCCCCATCTCTTTCCCTAGTGCCTCTACCTGCCACTTCCATTCCATGTTCCCAGAGACCCACTGGCAGGTGGCTGAGCTGGCAGCACTTCTGTCCCTGGAGCTCAGCAGGTTCTGCCTGGGGCACTGTGCGACCTGGAGGGGCTTGATTTGCTTGACCAAAGCAGCCAGCAGTGTTGGGCCAAACGGGAAAAGGACATGGGTGGCTCATAAGATCACAGCCGCTCAGGGGATGCATTTTATGTGCACCTCTTTTTTTGCAAAGGTTGTGCAGCATCTTTTGACCCTGTTGTTTTCCTGTCTCTCTCCTTCTCTGCCAGGTTGTTGCTGAGACCCTGGTGAGTGCCTGCCCTATTGCTCCTCAACCTTGCGCGTGTCTAAGGGGATGCTCCAGGCTGTGGGTGCTGGACTGCAGGAGCATCCCCAGCTCCTCCAGACACAGCGGCTGTGCCCGCTTGCCCTGGGCTCCTCAGGGGACAGGGTGATGAGGTGACAGGCAGACTGGCATGAGGGCAGCTGGATGCAGTGCTGCAGAGGGCAGAATGGGGAGAGACAAGCTGCCCTTCATGGGGCTGGGGACCAATCCTGCCCCTGGCTGCAGGGGAGAGCTCACGGTTGAGGCAGAATAGAGACTGACACCAGCTATAGCAGTGGTTTTACCCACACATAGCACTAATGTGACCCAGGGTGGAGGGTGGTCTCCGTATCTAGTGCACTTGACTTGCCTGTTCAGTATTTATTATCCCCCAAATGAAGAAAAAAATCCTAAACACTAGCATAGCGTAGATTTTTCATAAAAACTGGAAATCACCTTTTTTCAGAGGAAATGTGTCTGTATGTATACATGAGTCCCACTTATGCTTGCTTTTCCTCAAGAGCCTTCTTTTTGATATATATGTATATCTATAATTTAAAGAGGCTAGGGAGCCTCTTTGCAAGCAGCAGTCCAGGACTGGCTGTCCCAGGAAGGGTTGTGCGACACCCTTGTCCTCTCCGCTAGGCCCTTGCCCCTGCTTCCCTCTTCACTCTGGGTTGCTCTTGCAGAAACTCGCTGATGTCTCCAGCAATGACTCCGGTGACTCCCTGGAGACCCGCTTCCTCAGCATCCTGTGCACCCGCAGCTACCCGCACCTCCGCAGAGGTAGGACCTCTGCGTGTTGGTAGGAGCAACCTCGTGTGTTGCCGCCAGCCCCGATGGGGACACGAGCGCTTTAAATTCCACCGAGGGTGGAACAGAGGGGGCTTCAGGCAGTGGGAGGTTGGGTTGGCTGGGTTGTGTCCTCAGCACTGCTGAGGATGGGGGGATGAGATCCCTGCTGGGGACAGGGGTCTCGGAGGGAGATGACATGACCTTGCATGGGGGGTGGGTGCTTGAGGCTGCCCACGGTGCCACCGGACCTGGTCCTGTGCAGTCTAGTAGCCTCTGCTTTTAGGGTTTGGGGCTCTTGGGTGCCTTGTCCTACTGCCCCAAGGCTCTGGGGCTGGCATGGAGCCATTTGGTGCTGACCGTCTCCTCTTGTCCATCCCTAGTGTTTCAGGACTTCATTAAAATGACCAACCATGATGTGGAGCATGCCATCAAGAAGCGGATGTCAGGAGATGTTCGGGATGCCTTTGTGGCCATCGGTCAGTGCCTGATGAGTGTCCTGGGAGGCCTTAGGGCTGTCCAGCAAAGCAGGGTGCCCCAACCAGCATTTCCTTCATCTGTCTTTGCCAAGGCAATGCTCCCGTTGCCTTCAAGTCATGGAGATTCCCTGTGTGGCAGTGAACTGGGATGTTTACAGGACCATTGTATGAGAGCCCTGTAACTGAGGAGGGTTTTGCACTGGTCCTGATGGATGGGCGAGGGGGTGGAGGTAGCTCTTCCGTGCCCAGCGGTGTTTACTCTGCCTCAGCAGTGCCCTTGGGGTGTCACAGAGCTGGGAGCCCTCTGACTCTCACCTGTTTGTGTTGCAGTGCGAAGCGTGAAGAACAAGCCAGCCTTCTTCGCCGACAAGCTCTACAAGTCCATGAAGGTGAAAGGGGGCTCCTTTGGGGACAGGCTGCAGGGGCAGAGGACACCCTTTGGGGACTGATTGAGCCATACAGCAGCAATGGTGTTTGGCCTCCTCTGGCCTTCCCTGAGGGAGCAGGGCCAGGCTCAGCTCAAGCTGTTAATTGAATGGTTATCTGGGATTAGTGGGGATGCAACAGGTCTGTGTCTTGGGGCAGCAAACCCAGTGCTGTGTCTGAGGGGAGCCTGTGACTTGAGCTGTGCTGGAGACAGGAGACACTGGGAGGCTCCTGGGACCGCTCTCCCTCCAGAGTTATTTGTTCCAGCTCCCCTTTGCAGGGTGCCGGCACAGATGAGAGGACCCTGACCCGCATCATGATCTCCCGGAGTGAGATCGACTTGCTCAACATCCGGGGCGAGTTCATAGACCTGTTTGACAAATCGCTGCACCACATGATCGAGGTGAGGAGGGTCCGTGGGTTGGCATCCCTTCCTGGTGCATCTTGTCCTTGATGGGCCCCCTCGTGTGGGACCCTGTCTGGAAACAGTGCTGAGCTGAGCACCCACAGGCTGCAGCACAGCCTCGGGAGGCAAAACCAGCCCCAACCAGCCTGGTTTAGTGGGTCTGTGAATGGGTTGCACTGCTTGTGCTCGTGGTTCAGCTCCCTGGAGCTTGCCAAGGTCCCTGTGCCATTCACAATAGAAATACTAGTGCTGTAGGGCCGGGAGGGCAGCCGGCAGGTCCCGCTCCTGTCTCCACCGCAAGCTGTGCTTCCCTGGGCAGGGATCCCTGGTGGCGGGAGCGGAGCGGCGTGTGGCTTGCTCCAGCACGGGCTTTTCTCTTGCAGAAGGACACGTCTGGCGACTACTGCAAGGCTCTGCTGGCCCTGTGCGGCGGGGAGGACTAGGCCGTCGGGGCCGCCGCAGGAGCCCTTCGTCCGCGTCTGAGCCAGCGCGCGCACACCGCCTTGATGTCACTGCAGCTTTGGGGGCTTCGGGGAGCACTCGGTTGCTCTTGGAAGACAACTCACTTTGTGCTAGAAAACGGCACCGCGTTGCAAGCAGGGGAGGCTGGGGTGGGTTGCGGACGGGTCTGTGTAGGGGGGTTATGTCTGTCTCAGCGCAAAACGATTCATACTCAAATGTGCCACTCACCCAGTTATTTACCCAGATCAATAAGACAATTTTAAATCTCAACAATAAAACCTCAGTGTTGCTGTCCCAGGGCCAAGACCACGCTATTGAGTGCAGCAGGTTTGGGTAGGAAGCAGAGTGTCTCTTTGCTCCTGTGGACAAATGTGCTCAGCCTGGGCACAAGGCTACCACGTGCACCTGTGGCTGGTGCCATGAGCTTTCCTGGGCAGCTCTGAACCTCCCTGGTGGGTCTCATGCTGCTCTCCTCGGGGCTCTGGCCAAAGCCTGGATCTTGGGTGGAATCTTGTGACTGTATCACAAATCAGAGGTGCGGAGCTGAACTGGTGGCATCCCCTTGTCCTTGCACAGAATTTCCTGTGTCCTCAGCCTGCTCAGGAGCCATTTGCAAGGCCAGATTGTTTGCATTTCTCCCAGTTCCCAGAAGAAAAGTACTGGAATTCCCAAAAATGGGAAATCACGGCACTTTCAATTGTTTCCAAGTCAGAACAAAACCTTATAACTACCCAAACTTTCCCTAGAGCGGCCTGGTGAGGAAAGGCTCATCTTCAAAATATTAAAGCAGTATTAGAAATAATAATGCAATTTTATTAAAACATCAAAACCAGGAGAGCCACTCAAGGCATAGTAACGTGTAGAGACAAGCCACGGAAGTTGAAACAATTAATTTTGGTGTTATTCCACTAAAAATTCCCTCAGTGTTTTTGTGCTGAACATCCACTTGTGATGCTCAGTCTTTCCTAGGGGGAAAACAGCCCTCCCGTGTTTTTTCAGCCTCTCGGGTGCAGATTTGTTCTCCCCTGGCATGCCTGCGTGGCACAGCTATGTACAAATGCACCTCCCCTTCCCAAAGGCAGCTGGGTGGCCTGAATGTGCCTGACCCCCCAGCAGCTCCCGTTTTGTCTGATTTGCTGAGAAGTTGCTGCAAAAACTGAGCAGATGGATGAGATGTTTGGAGGGGAGGATACCAGTGCTGATCTCCACATGCCCGTCTTCCTGGGGCTCAGCACTGCAGCTCTCAGCCTTTTACCAGAGGCGTGAAGCCCTTGAGGGCCGAGCTCGGCAACTGCGATGACGGTGCAAGTGCTCTGCCCAGCTTGCTCTTGGCTCCCTTCCTTGCTAAAACTGAGGCTATTCTGAGTGTGGGGTGTGCGTAGAGGGGGGGTGTGGATCCTGGGCACAGAAGTGCATGCTCCAGGGTATTTTCTGGCTGTGACGTGATGGCCTGTGATCGGTGCCCCTGTCACCCGCTGCCCAGCTGCCCTGACGTGACACAGGAAAGTGCGTGAAATGACACAGCCCTTCGGGCTCTGCTCCCCCAGGCCAGACTCTGGGGAGCTGCCGCTGCCAGAAATCCTGGCTGCCCCCGATGCACCGCGAGCAGCAGCTTTCATTCCCACACACCAGGAATTTCCCTGGCAGGGTGCGGCTACGAACTCCGCTCTCGGCCGCTCCTGCGGCGAGGCCGAATACCAAAGTGGTAGTGTTTGGAGATAGGGAGGGAGAGCAAGGTGGGATTTCCTCCTTGAAGGGACTCCCTCTCCTTGAGGATTCCTCCTGGAAACGCCTGGGCAAGGCAGGGAGCAGGTCACCCTCTGTCACCTACCCCCAGTGCTGCACTAGTCTGTCCCCAGCAGCTGCTGCTACAGCTGGAGCAGAAACTGGCCAGCAGCATTTTAATCACTGCAAACATTTAGGTATATTTAAGCATATCCTCTCTGAGCATTGGGTATCTAAGCATCCTGCCTTTGTGTTGCTGTGGATAGCAGCCTACCTGGAGCTAACCATGTTGGGCTCCCTACGACGGGCACTGCAAACTGGGTGGAGAGCATGGGGAGCTCAGCCACCCTGCAACACCTACAAACCCCCTGTTGCTTTTACAGGAGTACAAGCAGACCCAGCCTGGTTTTAAATGTACCTCTCCATGGAACGAAGCAGTGGAATATAGCCCAGCAAGCAGCACGGAGAAGGGGAAAGACTAAAGCAGTTACATTCCCAGCCTTGACCTCCTGCACTGCCCTCTGCCCCCTCGAAGGAGCTGGAACAGACTAAGTGTAAACTGCAGGAAAACAAGGGGAATTTAGGCTAGGAACATGTTTGGCGCAAGCTAAGCCTGAGAAAGGAAGAAAGGTGTTTACTTAAGTGCTCAGTTGTTAATGTTTCCTTTTCTCTCAATACCCAAATCAGTGATTAAAAATTTGTGTTATCTGGCAATAAATGAAATTTGGCACCATTCCTTAGGGCCTTTGCTCTGTAAACAAGCAGGTCACAGTCCCTATAGCATCCCAGTCTCTCCCGAAAACGCATATTACAGCACAGCTGCTCCAGGAATGTCTCTGCTACCTCTGCTGGCTCTAACCCTGTCCAGTTTGAGGTCAAGGAGTGGCACATCTCATGCCTTGCCTCTGTGACCCACAAGAAGGAAAGCTGTTTAAGACAAGCTACGAAAGTTGAGGACAAAACAGTGGGAACAAAAAAAAAAGAGGAAGAATTAGGAAGGTTGTCACTGGGACAAGGTTTGAAGGTAGGTTAGTGCTGGCTACCCAAAGTTCGGGTCTTCAGCAGAAAGAGCGCACAAAGACCCTGCGGAAAAGCGATCCCTGGGCTCAGGGATTCGCATAGCAGCAATTCCGTGCGTGCACAGCTGCTGTGCACATTGACCTGCAATGCTGGCAGCGAGGGCTCGCTTCCAGGCAAAGCCAGCACTAGATTTCACAGGTTGCAACATTCCCAAAACCCCCAGAAGCCCAAGTTCTGTGTGCGGAAGGCCCAACGTCTTCCTCTGAGTCAGCTTCTGGGGCCACCAGACCCTGGGAGGAGCCACGTTTGGTGCTCAGAGACACAGGGGACAGTGGTCTCCGTCTTTGACCCGGCACCCTGCTACAATCTCTGAGCTACTTCCACCTCATCTGCAGTCTTCCCTGTCCTCCAGAGGGGACAAATCCAGCCAGGGCTTTCAGTCTTGTGAGCTGGCCGTGTTTTTTTCTTTATCTTTTCCTTTTGCCTTGCCAAAGACGGAAGAGCAGCAGTGACCTACACGTCTTTGCGCTGCTCCCTGGGTGGCCTGTTTCCCACGGCGGCCCAAGGCAGGGGAATGGCTGGTACAAGAGACAACCCGTTTTTCCCCAGCTAGGGGATAAAGCCAGAACCCCATGTTGCAGAGAGCAGCCTGGAGACAGAGAGGCTCTTTGTGCGCCATAGATCTTGCACCATCGTGATCATATTGTGTGATCGTACTAAGCCACCCTGTGCCACCTCCATTGCCCGAGGTGTGTGTGGTGCTGCACCCCAGGGCTCTCCTCCGCATCCTGCCTTCCCTGGAGCTGGTGTTGCAGGACACGATGCCCATTCCTCAGGCATGGCAACCGAATGAAATGTGGCTGAGGGAGAGAGGAAGAGGGGAAAGTCCACTTTGTGTGTGTTGTTAATCTTGTAAAATGGGACTCTGCATAATTCAAAGGTTAAGGCATGCTGGCAAATCCTCAGAGAGTTCCTGGAACCTGATTCTTTCTGTCTGTGCTTCGTCTGCTGGTAGGACTGTACCAAGCACCACCATAATCTGGTCCCTGCTGATCATGAAGGAGGGAGGAGGGGTAAGCAAGCCTGTGGAGGAAGGCCAAGGGCAATGATTTCCTCCTGTGAAGTGGGAAACACTGAACCTGTCTCGTGCTTTAGGGGGAAAGGAGCTCTCCTTCAACAAGAGGGAAAAACAAGCAAAGCAAAGGAAGCCCAGCATCCATGGAAAGTCACCACGCAACTCTGACCCCCTGCAAAGGCTGGGGTCTGCAGGGGGTCTGAAGGATCAAGATCCTTTCCCAACTTCTCTTTTCTCCATCCCTCTGCTAAACTCTCTCATGCTCTGGCTCCTTCCACATTTCTTCCGTCTCTTCGCCCTCTCCCAGTAGTCCACTCTTCCCTTTCTCTTCTTTCCCTCCCTCTTCCATCACCTCTCTCCCTTGCCCTCCATCCCAGAGCCCTCCCATCCTGCCAGGTTAAGCTGAGTGCCTGATTTGCATACACAGCAGATCACAGTGTTCTGGAAATCCCCTCTGCAGCCAAAGCTTCCTCCCGAGCTCTGCAAGCGTCACTGTCGTCCTTCTGCTTTCCTTCCCCGCTCGAAGCACCAGGACACATCTGATCAGCACGATACAAACAGCAGCCCTGACAGAAACCCACTTCTGATGTCAACAGGCACTAAACAGCAGCACCACCATGTCCTTGAGTCCATCTAACTACACAAATGCTCCCAGGGCCCCGTGCCAAGTGGCTGTGCCTGACGCCTGCTCTGCAGCTGCTCCTGGGCCAGCTGTCCAGCAGAACCACCCTGAGCAACCAGGCTCCGACTGCCCCCTCTCACCACAGCTTCTGCCCCCAGCAGGACTTACACGCACCGCTTGACTAGCAGTATGTAGGACGGGAGATTTATTGGATGCCTTGGGGGTGCTGGGCACCTTCCATGTGGGATGCACACGCAGTCCTGAATGCGTTCTCATCCAGCTCTGAGAAGGAATAGCCCAGACAAAGCTGCTCCTGGATAGTAAAAAGGCAGAAGCAGCGGGGCAGGCAGCAGGAGAGCTCGTGCACTGCACCAGCTCATCCATGCGCCCTCCCGCCCTGCTCCCTGCAGCAAAGCCGGATACAGCAGCAAACAGGCAACTGCAGAGCCCTCACGTGAATAAGCCTCAGCTGAAGGTGACAACTTCTAGCTTTACAGCCCAGCCTTCCACACCAAAAAAAACCCTAGTATGTAAAAATGACAACTATGAACTCATCTTCAGAGCCACTCGTGTGCTAGTGAATCATAGCTGCTTTGAAGGGAGTTTTCTCTCCTGTGAGCCCAGATGGACCAGAGGAATGAGGAATAACCAACGGGAGCAACAACCTCTGGCACTGACTGGCTCTGTCCTTGTCACTGGCATTGCAGGATGGCATTTGGACCAGCCTGAGTGGGTAACCTCAGGCGAAAATGAAAAGAACAGCCAGCTGGGGGAAAAGAGAAAAGGGGAAATCCATATATGTTATGTGCGCAGGCAGCAGCACAGAACAGAGCAATCATAAACAGCCTTTTAAATAATATATTCACTTGGCTTCTAAGCGAGTGAACATCATGAGTTAGCTCATGCCCCAGTGATGCAGCACACAGGTGTGTTGTGTCCTGTGGGGTAATTAACAAAAAGGGATTGGGAACATCACTGGCAGCCTGGAATGAGGCAAATATAGCTCAGGTGCTGTGAAACTCTTCCTGTCAGCACAGCTGCGTTGATAAAGATTTCACTGCCCTTAAAAAGAAGTTTTTAGGGTTATAGCCCCTTCTCAGCAAGTTCTCTGGGCGTACCAGGAGAAGTTGGGGCTTGGCTGGGTGCTCCCATCAGCAGCCAGGCCTTTCAGTAGAGCAGTCAACTGGGAGAGCGATGAAGAGGCAGTGGAAGAGAGTGCTGCATGGACCCCTCATGTCCTGGGATGCTGCTGGTGGGTGTCAGCCCCCAAGGAAGCTCATCCCTCCTGCCACCTACCCGTGCTACTGCCACCCAAGCCAGCAGGACTATAGCAGAGCACTTCTCAGGCCTTGCAATTTGTGCTTCACGACTGTGGGACAAAGACACCTTGTCAGGTACAAAGTTGTGTTTGCTGACAAGACACTTGGGAGATGGAATTGGTCTCTGTAAGACAGAAACACTTAGGTCTTCCATGTTTATTCCAGCATCAGATGGCTCCAGGTTTGGCTCTGACCATGAGGTATCTTGGTGAAAGGTCTCCAGGACTATCTGCAATTCTGCCAAGATATCACCTATCTGGCTTCTTTAGTGGAGTCAGCTCTTGCCTACTCTCCTGCTGAGCAGCATCCTCCTGTTTTGGCCAAGGATGGCATGTTTGGGATGGAAACAGGTGTCACAATGACACTGTGTCCCTGCAAGATACAGTGTTTGCAAACCCAGTTGAGTTGCTCAGAAACCAGGTGACAAAAATGATGCAACCAGCCTTTCTAGTAGTCCATAAGTGAATCACCAGACTTGATGACGGCTGGCTCCTTCCCTCTGTTTGCTGACTAATACCTGACACTGCTCAGCAGCCCCCTTTGTGTGGAAAGAATGGCAAAGAAGAGCCCTTTAAATGGTGCCTGGCTCCCTATCAAAACCACGCAGAGGCTGTCTGGGGCCTCCATCATGGGGAATTCCCCTTCTCCATGCCTAAAAGTAAACTCAGCTGGGCTTGTCTTCCTGTTTTTGGCACTGCAGGCGGAGAGCACCAGGAGCACAGGGCTCTCCTTCTCTGAGCCCGTCCGTGCCACAGCCAGGTGAGTAGCACCGTGTTTTTCTTGGGGCGAGCGTGTCCGAGAGGGAGCAGAGGGGAAGGGAGGAAGCTCTTTTGGTCTCCAATTTAGAAAGCTGGAAATAAGAGCCATGCCTCTTGCCCTGTCTCCTCACAGAAATAAAGCGGAGTTTGGCTATTTTTTGCAGGCTGAGGCACTGTCTTATAAAGAAGATGCTTTCTCATTCTGTGGGGCTGCATTTAGCTCCAGAGCCAGGTTTCCTGAGCATTTTCAAGTTATGGGGGGGAACAAAAGTGAAAGCTTCTCTCTGTCCACCGGGAGCCTATAGATTCCAAGCAGGGCTGTGTGTTCAGCTTTGGAACATGGCCACGCTTATCCCGTCCTCCTTAAGATCTTGCACGCGAGAACAGCCAAACAGCCCATCAGGGTCCCAGGACCCACCGAGCTCTGACTTGCAACCCAACCCAGCCAGGCTTCACAGGTCACGTTCTAGTTGGAGTAACGAGCAGGCGGGAAGGATTTTTTGCCTTTATTCTTTATTACCCAGACGGTACCCCAAAACCTCTAATTGCCAAGAAGTGCTGGAGCTGTATACAGGGCTGGGAAAGCTGGAAACAGCGGGATCTCCAGCGAAGGGCACCCTTGAGGGAGCCCAGTATCGGCCTGCGAAACCCAGCAGGCACAGGCAGAGTGAGCGCTGTGTTCACTCACAAGGGGGTTTCTCTGCTTTTGTTTTATGTTTTTTTGTAACATCTTTCCTGTGGCAAAAGTGGCGCAGGGAAGAAAGGCAGGCAGCTAGTGGGCAAGTTCCAAGGCCCCAGTCGAAGCCAAACGATGTTCCCCACAGTCCTCACTCCTCTGACTTGTTCTGATGTTCGGGAGCATGCAATGACCAGAGCAGCCGGCGGGAGGAAGAGAATCGCTAACAATAAACACTTAGCAGGAGAGTTACCATTGTTCTGAGGGTTACCGTTGTTTTGGGTAATTTAAGTTGGGGGGACAGACTCCTGATTCCTCAGAGGGGAGTTCTGCCTGCGGAGGAGGAGGAAGAGGAGGAAGGGCTAGCAGCACTGGGACTTATGAGCCCCTCTGCGGGGTCGGGGGGCCCTGGGGAAGCCCAGCGGAGCCTTTACGGCCCCACGGGCGCGGAGCCGCCTCTCGCACCGGCCTCGAGGCGACAGCGACGCCTCACAGGGCCACCAGGCCGCTCTGTCCTTATGTAGCCGCGGCCGCGCGCCCATTGGCTGCGGGGCCTGTCCGTCAGGCTGGGAATTTCCCGGGGGCGGGAGCGGCCGCCCTTCCCCCACTTCCTCCCGGCCAGCGACGGCGGCTCCGGGACAGGACGGGACCGGCACCGGGCAGGTGGGTCAGCCCGGGGGGGGGCGCTGCAGCCGTGCGTGCTGGCGGGGGCTGCCCCGCTGCGGCGGGGTCGGCCTTGCCCCGCGGAGGCCCCGAGCCTGGGGGTGCCGCTTCCCCCGGGCTCCCGCGCCCTCTGTCCCCGGGCAGCTCCCCGGCCCTCGTGGGGCGCTGGGGCTTCGCGGCGCCGCTCGACCCCCCCGTCCCCGGCACGGAGCGGCTCGGGGGCCGCTCCACCCCTGGCTCCCGGTTACACAACGCGGCGTTTCCCGGGAGCCCTGGATGAGGCCACGTCGGGGCGCGGGGTCCCCGCGTGGGGAGGGGACGCGGCGGGCGCCGCTCTCGGCTCTTCCAGGGTCGCGGCCGCCCGCGCTGTCGCTGCCGCTGCGGTGCCGGGCTGCAAGGGGCCTCCCGTCGGTGCAGCGCTCCGGCCGCGGCGGCCTGTCCAGCTCTGTGTGTCCTCCCCTCCGCGGCACGACGCGCATCCCCGTTTCGGGGTGGTGGGTGAGGATGGGAGCGCTGTGCGGTGCCTCCGCACTGCCCTCCGAGGGCTTTGCGGTTGCGAGATGGGCACACGGTTTCCTGCAGCCTACGGAGCAGTTGCCATAAATATTGGTGTTAGCAGCATCTCTGGGCAAACTGCATCCTTTACTCCCCACCTGGGATTGCACCTGAAGGCAGGACTATTTGGTGCTTGGTGGTGCAGCCCTATATGTGCTGTTTGTCAGCTCTCTTTTGGGGGACGGTAGCTCTGGAGGGGGTGGAGAATTTGGTGGGAACGAGCAGCACATGGGAGCTGTTGCCTCTCACAGGCTCTGCTGTTCTGTTCCTCCTGCCCTGGATGCTGTCCTAAACTGTAAGTGGGGAGGGTAGGAATGCAGCCTTTCCCTTTAGCTTGATACTGCTGTGTGTTTGCGTGAGTAAATAAACTTTGCATGTATTTGCGTTCTCCTGCCATAAGCTCTTCTGAAGAGCAAATTTAATTTGCCCTCTATGGCAAAAACTCTCAGAACACCCTGGAACACGGACAATGGGTTTTGAGCACTGGAACAAACTCTCAAGACAAGAGCACTCCAGCAAGGTATGTCCTTGAGAACTGGCTGTGGGGTAAGGCAAAGAAAGCAATAGAAGGGGGAGTTAAGCAGCCTTTGGCATCGTTCCTTGCCCTGCAAGAAATCCTACGATGTCCTTTCAACCTGACCTACACGAAACAGAAGATCTATTTAGCGTGGGGTTGTGGATCACTGCTTGCCAGCAGCTGGTACAAAACGCTCATGGGTGGATGAAGCTACACATCTACCTTGTGAGAATCAGGATTTCATTTTAGAATAACAGTTCTCACACTCAGAGTTGCGAAGATAACTTTGGTGCCAGTGTCTTTTGCTGCTCATGCTCCTCTCTGGCTGAGGCATTGCAAATTGAACAGGAGCAGCTTGATTTAATCTGTGGATTAAATCTCCATCTATGGAGCTAAGAGAGATGCAAGGAAAATGGTATCTGTGTTTTGCTGTTTTGGAACATGGTGACTAGTTGCAGTGATAGCTACTGGAGCTGTGCAGGGCAGAGACCAGATATCAATCAAATTTTCCAGCAGAAAATAGGGTTGCCACAGGATGGAGTAAGGCAGCACTGTGCCGTGGGGACTAGACATCCCATGGGAGCACCACTACTGAATTCATGTCGCTGCCAAACTGGGAGATGGGAGCCCTGCGGCAAGCAACTCCTGTTATATATTGCTGTGTATGTTCCCAAGTTGGAGTCTGGATGCTGAATTTGCAGATAGATGCAACTGAAACAAGCGTCTTCCTTGCAAGGTATGTCACTGGAAGCGGATTGTTTTGTGGAGCCTCTGCAGGCAGAAAACTTCCTGGGTCAGGATGGGATTTCAGATCAGAGCCCTGTCCCTGTGGCCGCGGGGAGCAGCCTGGTGGGAGCAGAGCCCGACCTTTCTGCCTCGGCCTCCTGTCCGGCCCTTTCTTGGCAAAGGGGCTTTCTTGAAGTGCTCTGAAAGGCTTTGCTTTTGTGCCCTGGGTAGTAGAAACATGTTTGGAAGCCTTGGAAACTTTCCCAGATGGAAGAGCCAGTTTGCAGCCAGGCTGGCCAGGGCAGTGTCCATAGACAGGCGGGTGCTCTTGCCTGGACCGTGGTCTGAACACTGCAATGTTATGGGAGCTGCATTTCCTCCATCGACTCCCTTGTTCCTGAGGGTTCCTCTTTTCCCTGATCTTTCCCAACACATCTGTAAATTCTGCTGTGTTTGGATATAGCTCTTGCCTTTCCTATATGCTCTCTGCAGCCAGCCCTTGATCTGGGCTGAGAAGAAAAGATGCTTCAGGCAGTTTTGGATTTGGATATGGCTCTTTCCCTTTTGAAATGTGGATGCAGGAGTCACATGAGGTCTACATTAGTGCTTTTTTCCATTCCCATCCCAATGACTTGCAGTGCTTCTTCCTAAAACCAGCTTTGCCTTTTTAACCCTGCAAATGCAGCCAGCTTGGCAACCCCAGAATATTTTTTCCTTGACTGGCCTCTGTGAAGGAAAAGGGGTCTGTGACATTTTAGTGCTCTCCAGTAAAACGAACGAAAACTGGAGGAAAAAAAAAAAAAAAAACAGCATCTCTGTCTGGCTTTTGCTTTCCTTCTGAGGAGGAGGGATAGCAGGGGGCGGCTGATGGGAAAACGAAGCTGTCGGCATGTGGAGATTCATTTTTGCCCCGTGTGATCCCGGCAGGGAGGAGACTTCCTGGGAATGGCACTCCTTGGGATAAGGAAAATCCTACCCTGTGCAAGCGCTGAGCCAAGCCATCCGCTGCGGCCAGAGCCTCACGTTCCCGGGATGGGGAGCACAGGGACAGCACAGTTGCCAGCGGTGATCTCCGGCTGTGGCCGGGACCTCCCTCCTGGGGGTCATGTTTGGGGCTTCCTTCACGTTCCAAAGCAGTGATGTGTGTGGGGAGAGAGGAAGGCTTTTCTTCCTCCTCACTTGGACTTAATCCAAGTCTAGCAGAAACAAAGGGCTTCCTCAACAAGCTCCCTTTACTGGTCTTGTCCCTTCCTGATGGCAGCTTCTCCTTTTGCACTGCACCTTGCTGCCTTCATCGTTAGATGTCTACAGGAAAGGTCCCAGGGCTGTGTCCAAGTAATCCTGAGGTGCCAGTCCACCTGCTTTGACCTGTGACCATTGGGATCCCTGCACAGCAAGAACCAGCACCTGTAGGTGGTGACAGGTGACACCTGAGCCACAGCGTAGCTATTTAAATACAAAACCATTTAGAGCGCTGCCCTGGGGTCTCCCCTGCCCACTCACTTTGTCATTCTCTCCTTTGCGGAGTCATCATAAAAAGGTACTACCCAAAAGCTGCCGTGTCCCACTTGCAACTGGGCACCCGCCCACGGGTAGCTGAAACCTGGAACTGCCAGCGGGCAACCGCAGCGTCTCGCAGCCTCTGCTTTTGGGTCTGCTCGAGGCTTTTCTGTGTCCGTCCCCAGAGAGCACCCTATGACTGCAGGGGAGTCGCTAGGAGGAGCCAGGTGGTTTAAGGGAATAAAAAGAAAACAGCAGCCAGCTAGCTAGGAGAGCAGGCGGACACCCGAGAGCAGAGGAGCAGCGCGGCTGGCTGCATCCGTGCAGCATCGCGGCACCAAGGCTGTGCTCCTGGCAACGCTGCGACGAGTGCAATGCTGCATCTGGGTTAATTAGCCCTGGCTCTGAGCTGATGAGCTCAGAGCTGCTGGCCGATCTGCTGGCACAGAGCCCTGGCGCTGCCCCTGCCCGGAGTCTGGTGGTCCCTGGCTGGCCCCCTTGCAGCACGGTCTGCGCCAGTCCCTGTGTGTCCGAGCACCTGGCACTGTGAAATACCGAGAGGTTGGTTTAGAAATCTCTGATTCACTAAAAGAAAAGTGTTTTCTGATAGCGGTGGTTGGTTGTTTTTTTTCAAGACTGTGTGCGATTGTGCTTTCTGTGCATGTATAATAGTAGTTAGAAACTTGCCTATCTTCTTCTTTCTCATCTCCTAGTTGCTTTTAATTAAATTCAAATCTTGAATTTCCAAAGCCAGGACTTTAAGAGAAAAAGAAAACACAGATGCCAGAGCTGGAAGGGATCTTGCAGTGACCTACTCTCTGTTCCTGTCCCAAGGGGGGCAGCTCTGTCCTAGCACTCCCTTACAGAAATTGAGCTGCTCTTCAACCCTACCACTGCCTCACTCAGCAAACACCCACCATGCCCAACTGGCTGCTGCTGGGCTCAGATAATTGTGGAAATCCTCCCTTGTTGCCATATCTTGTTTGCCGGTTATTTCATGTCTTATCTGTCCTTGCGTCAGCTGGGGGTAATTCAGTTCCTCCTTGCAGCTGCTGTTGACGTGTCTGGAAACTGTTCCCGTGTCCCCATCTCTAATGTCTCCCCGTCAGGCTGAGCCACCACTCAGTGAACCTTCCTGTCCTCTTGCTCAGTGCCCGCCGTTCTCCCTTCCACTGATGTGTGCCCATCTCCAGACATAATGCCTAAAACGGGGTGTGTTGTCTTGGTGGAGACCATAGCACGCTTTGGGATGGCCCTTGGGTAGAGAGGTCCACAATTAAAACTGTGGGAATTGAGGCTACCGCAGGCCAGAGGCTTTTGGTGGCTTCATCCAGCTGAAGAAACCTCAGGCTTTGACAAGTGAGCTCTGCAGACAGGTAACGGGCCGAGGGCCCCGCGCGCGGGCTGCGCTGCGTCGTGCTGCCGTCACCCGGTGACGCGCGCTGGGGCCGGAGGGCAGCGAGTCCCTTCACCTGCGCCATCTCCCTGGTGGGGAGGGAAGGGGGATTTCTCGGCATCCGTGGCCGTGCTTCCCGCTGCCTCGCTCGCTGCAGGGGATCGGCCAGCAGCGCAGAAACCGCCCGCTGCTGCTTCAGCTTCCTGTCAGCTGCTTGCGCGCTCCAGAAATAGCCTTTTCTCAGCCCACCTTGGGCAGTGGCTGGCAAGATGCAGCAGCTCTCACTGTTTTAACCACCTTTGTCGGCTCAGATGAGGTTTCTGTCTCCCTGTGGCTGCTTCTGCAGAGCAGATGATGGCGCGAGAGGTCTCTGTGCAGGGATGGGCTTTGGCAGCATGCGATTGCTGCAGGAAGGTGAGAGCTGATGCAGGACGTGGATGGGTGGGCTCAAGCCTGCGGGCAGCATAACAGAGGGGCTGCTGCTGGGACAAGGACGTGTCCCCGGTGAGATCGCGTGCAATTATCTGCCGGCGAGGGCAGCGTTAATTGCTGCCCGGGCTGCAGCTCTTGCCAGGTGGCAGTTGTCATCTGGAAAGTCCCCAGTTCTCCCTGGCAGGCAGGTTCTGTAAACAGGTCTCAGGGATCGGCCCCGTGTCCTAGGCCGGGCTGAGTTCCCCGCGATGGGAGCGCTGGTGTGAGGTCGAGGCGGTTTCGGGTATGAGCGTCCCCCCTTTCACGGTGACCCTGCTCAGCTCCATCCTGGCACAGCGAGGGCCGGATGCTGGGGAAGCATCCGCAGGAGGTTCAGTCCCGCTCTCCAACTGTCTATCCCAGCCGCTGGCATCGCAGGGAGAGCCGCATCCTGCCCCTGCTGCAGCCGCCCTGTGTCCGTTCTTGCTTGGGGCTTGTTTTGGGTTTTTGGTAAGTCAGGCTGGAATTTGCAGCAGCTGCTTTATCAGCCCCAAGGGAAGGGCGCAGCTCAGCAAACCTGCTCAGCTGTCCGCAGGTGAGACCTCAACAGGAGGGAGGTCTGGGAGACCTACAAATGCAAGGAATTAAAGGAAATGCATATTCTGCACCGTGCAGGGTGTTTCCTTCCTCGCTCTGTGCTCCCTGCCAAGTGTTCGCTGGTTTCTGTGATTAATTCAGCCTGGCCTGGCTGCTGCTGGGCTCATCCCATGGACCTGCTGGCAAAGCTGCTCCCTTGCTTTCCTGGGACTGTGCAAGGAGCTCCCTGTGGCTCTTCCTTGGCCTGAGCCAGTGCAAGGAGCTCCTGGATCTGTCCATCTCCCCGCCCAGCCTTTATGTTCCCTGAGCACTGCGGGCTCTATTTCTCACTTAAAAGCCAATGTATGTTTGTCTTGCAGTACTCAGGAACAGGGTGAAAGGATTTGATTTATTCTGAGTTTAGCCTTCTGACTTTTTTTTTCCTCTCTCTGGTGACAAATATTTGCAGAAATACTTTCTTGATAGAGGAGCTTTTTGGTAAGATTTGGGCAGGTTGGGTGTGTGGGTTTCATTTGGTGGTTGTTTGCCCTGACATATGGCAAGAAATTGTAAAAGGGGGAAGTGATGTTCTTTCGATCACTTTCAGTTTTAAAGGGGGGGGGGGGGGCGGGAAGCCCAAACATCCCAGCTCTGTTTTGCAGAACTTCTTGACTCCAACTCCCAAAACTTAGAAGGAACCAGTTACCTTTTGATCATCAAGCCATAGGCAGGAAGACCCCGTGGTTTATGGGGAGAGCAAAAGGGGTCTGAGCCAAGCAAGTAGTTGCCCGTAGCGAGATGTCCTGCACCAGTCGCCCTGTGGAAGCTGCTGCTGCTGAGGCTTCCAGGGCTGCTCTGTGCCCGTGGAGGTTGAGGCTTTTGCAGCTGTACAGAGCGCCAATCCCATAACAGCCCTTCACAAATGTTTGTACCCCGAAGATATCTCGCACCTGGTAGAGCCATCCCCAGCGATGGTGGATGGATATGCAATAACGGAGGTGGGCGCCTCGGGGTGGAAGGTGCTGGGTCTCGTCCCAGCGGGGATGTGGGAGCCATGCTGGGACAGCTCCTTTTGGGGAATTCCTGTGCCTCGTGGGGGCAGCAGTCATCCCTGATGGGGTTTGCTGGTGATGCGTCCTCGCGTGACATTTCTCATGGGCGTGAGTCACTCTGGCACGTTCACCCAAAGCAAGGCAGGCTTGAGTGGAGGCCAGAGAGGGAAGAGCCTTCACCTGATGCAGCTCGGCCAGCGAGCAGCGCTGCCTCCGCCGGAGCCGCAGCATTAGCTGCATCTGCAGCATCTGCAGCACCCAGGCTCCGCGACGCTCCCGCGCAGCTGGATTGAGGGCACTGCGGCGTTGGCCAGGACCAGCAAAGGTGACTCTGTGTTTTGTTGCCTTGCAGGGATGTCTGGTTGGGAGGCAGGCGATTAAACAGCAGACATGGAAGGGAGAGGACCCTACCGCATCTATGATCCTGGCGGGGGGATGGAGGAAAAAGGATCTGTGACTTTTGAGCAGTTGGTGGAGGAGAATACCCGGCTGAAGGAGAAGATGCAGGGGATAAAGTCCATAGGTAATGGCTGCATGGGGGAAGGATGGGGTTTGCCTTCCGTGGGGAGCCTGACCCCTTCCTCTGACAGCCTCCATCTGGCAGGCCAGCCTGTATTCAAGGAACACAACTGTTTGTCCTGCTCTGTTTGCTAAGGAGGGTGACAAGAAGCCAGGAATCTTAATAAGAAGGCAATAGCAAAGCAAAGCTCTCACCCTCTTCGTAGCTTGAGCAGAGTTTCTGGGCTTTTCATGGTAGGGGCAGGGGGCATTGCTTGCATATTTGTGGATGGCGCTGAGGGCTTTTGCTAAATTCCTGGGGTGCATTGCTCCTTGATGAGTGGCTGAAAAAGAAGGGAGCAATGGAGTAGTGTGAGCTCGCCTGCAGTCCCTGGCGGCAGCAGGGCTGTGCCAGCGCTGGGACACCACAGACGAGCAGTGCCACCCTCCTCCTGCCCGGCTGCCTTCCTCTGCCCGCCTCTGTTTTTGCTTTTGGTCTCGTGACCCAGTTTCCGGTTTCAAGTCTTGCTTCTGCGACTGAATTTCCACTTGTCTTGTGATTCTTGTTGTGTGTGCCATGCCCCTACCTGTGGTTGAAACTCGCTTGCCTGGGAGTAGACACGTGGGCTAGGGAGAGAGTTGGATTGTGGTGCTGGATCCCACAGCATAAAGGCTGGACCTCCCACATGATCCCAGCTTAAAAATGGCTCTCTTGGAGAGAGGAGAAGACCTGAGGGATGCAGCGCTGCAGCTCTGTCACCTGTAACCTGCCTTCCTTGTGTTGGTGTGGGGCACTCTGCAGCCATAGGTGTAGCTCAGCTGAGAGATTTGTTCAGGAAGAACTATTTTTAGATAAAAAAGGAAAACCAAAACAAAGCAAAAATGTTCTGGGCCCTTCTGCTTCTCCTACCCCCAAGCAGAGGGGATTGGTACCGATGTGGCTACCCCCGGGTAGGCGCTCAGAAGGGAGGGTGAGCGCAGATGAACGTGAACATCTTTTTGTTGCCCACCACAGGAGAGCTACTGGAGGAGTCCCAAGTGGAGGCATCCAAGCTGCGGCAGAAGGTAGAGGACCTTGTGAGACACAAAGAAATGCTGATGGCGTCATCCTCCTTGGACAAAGTGATGGAAATGGGAGGTAGGAGATGGGAGCACTGCCAAGGCCTCCTGGACAGCTCGGTCCTGAGTTCAGGGGAAGGGAGAAGGTGCAGCACAAGGTCTGGAAGGAGATGCCTATGAGACTCTTTTCAGGGTTGCTCACCTCTCTTAAAACAGCCAGACTTGGCTTCCTTTGCATCTCCTGCATCAACTTTGCTCTCTCGCTTTCTTTGCCCATGTGCAAGTCTCCTGCATTGCTAGAAATGCATATAAGAGCTAGAATGACTGAATTCCCACATGTGGGACATGTTCCTTGGAAAGTGAGGAGGGTGTGAGCAGCTCAGGATGTGACAGGTGCCCTCCCATCTGACTGCTAACGGTCTAGGATTCCCTATAGCCTCTGGAGCAGCTGCGAAGGTATCCGTGCTCCTCTGGCTGTGTGTGCCCATGCTCCCCAGACCTGGGAAAGACCAGACCCAGCTTTACAGGCAGGACATGTTTCCTAAGCCACCAGCTCATGAGTGGTGGAAACAGGAAGGCAAAGCCACATGGGCGTAGTGGGAAGAAGAGATCATCCTTCCACAATGCAGAGTTTCCTTGCATCTTGCCCAGCTCCTCAGCAGTGAGCTCAGTCTCACAGGGTGGTGAGCTGGGGCAGTGGTTATCTTTAGCAAGGAAAGCAGAGGTAGCTCCAAGTTGAGTGCTTTGCCCTGTCGGAGTCGGTGTTGGGTGTTTCAAGGCAGTCTGCAGTCTTCTCTACTCGCAGGAGCCTGTTTAATAAACGTGAGCTCAGTCAGAACTGGCCGGGGAGCTGGTGGGAGCCCTAGTGTAGGCAGAGCTCCTGCACCTGAATCTGTTCCTCAATGTTTATTTGAGGCTACCTAAGGCAAAGCAGTTTTGAAGGGTGGTTTGAAGTGGCAGCGGTGCCATGGGTTTAACTTGCTGGAGGTGTCTGATGGGCAAGGCCCAGCCATGACACCAGCTCCCGGTGTCCGTTGGCCTGGGTGGAGGGGATCAAGGTTCAGGCCCATGTGCTCCTCTTTGTCCCTGGACCGCTTTGCTCTGAACATACTAGTCTGCAGCTGGTTAGATCAAGAAGGATCCATGTGCACTGTGTGTCCTGCTGCCAGTGGAGTGTGTTTGGTTTTGCCCATGCTAAGCCTAGAGAGGACAGGCACAAGCCACCAGCTACAGCCAGTGAAAGGTACTGTTGCCACTGTCACACACGTCGTATCGGTCCTGTCCTCCCTTCTCCTGGAGGGAAACAAGCTGGGACATTTCTGTCCCATCAACGTAGCTGGAGAAGAAACTGTGGGTGTGTGTCTGACCTCATGCCTGGTCTCTGCGTCCCTGTGCGGGAGGGGAGAGGTCCTGCTCTCCAAAACGCTCATGGCTACGTGCTTCTTCCTTCCACAGCCGGCGGCCCTGATCCCAGTGCCATCCTGGCCGCCCCGGGCAGTACCCAGAAGCAGCTGAATGCAGAAGTGCGGAAGGCTCCTCTGAGCGTAAGTCTGGTGCAAAGCAAGGGCTTGCTCTGAGAGGACCCAGAGGGAGAGACAGGCTGGCTGGTTAAGGGAAAAGGAGATGGTCTCTGGTCTCTAGGAGTGGGATCAAATCGGCAGGGCTCAGCTTCCCCTGCTGCTTGCGCCTCCTAGGCTCCCAGACAGCAGGAACTAGTACTGCTGCAGAGCTGGGGACCAAGGGCAGGACCTGCTGCAGTTAGAGAGCCTTGAGCTCTCCTGAGCTACCCATGCAGAGATGCTCAAAGCTGTGTTCACTTACAGGAGTGCAGAGGGATGAGGGAGCTTGGGGCTAGGCCACGCTCCCGTCCTGGCTGTCCCTGAGTTCTCCCTCCGCACAGGGGAATAGCAGGGCTGCGTTTCCCTCGCTGCGAGGAACCTGACCTTGTGCCTCCTGTTGCAGGGGTCCTCGTCGGAGTTTGAGATCGTTCCTGCTGAAGCACAGGGCTTTTTGCAGGAGAGCGGGAGAACGGTGAGTGGCCCTGGTGCCTTAGGGAAGCTTGGTTAGGATGCGGGAGGGGAATGGGTCCAGGATGCGTGAGAGCCTGTACCCGGGAGGGAAGGAGCCCGGGAGCAGCGCACTCGTCAGGCTGTGTGGGGCGGCCGGGGTCGAAGGGGGTGTTTGGGCTGTCCTCTGTGCCCCTTCACCAGGGGCAGGGTGGCGAGGGAACGGTGATGCCTGGTGGAAGCTCCGGCGTTCCTCATGCTGGGAGCATGGTGCTGTTTTGTTCAGCACCTCTGCCAAGCCAGCTGGCGTTGGGCTTGGAGAAGCTCCTCCTAGTGCCCTCAGCAGGAAGGGAAGGAGAAGTAGAGGCAGAGATTGCTGGTTATGCTGCAGACTCTTCCACCAAGTAATGGTGGGGCAGAAAGGGCTGGCAACCTCTTTCCTCGTAACAAACTGCCTCTAGATGTTTGCAGAGCGATCCTCAAATGCTCACGTCCCAGTTTCAGGATGGGATGGGGAGGCTGACGTTATTCTCTGCCTCCATCATTGCTGCCAAGGCCTGCTGCAGCCCGGGCGTGTTTGTGAGCTCTGCTTGCTGGTGTCAACATCCTGTCAGCTGGGATACCGTGCCCTGTCCCCTCTGTGGGTCCCAGTTGGCTTCAGGCTCTTGTGTGTCCTGCAAGGGATGTGGGCAGGGAGAGGGGAGTCTGGCCCCTACCTGGCCTTAGCTGCTGCAGTGATCGAGTGAGATGAAAATCAACAGTGTGTGAGGCAGCAGGGGGAAGCGCTGTCCTTGCCCATCCCCACTGGTCTTTGGCACCGCTGTCATCTCTGAAGAAGGAGGCAGCGTCACAGTTGTACTGGGTTGTGCTGGATCCGCAGGAAGGGGCCTTGGGATGCAGGTAGGGAGCGGGTGGGTGGCTCAGCACTGTGCGCTGCTCCTGCACCCACTCCGCCTGCTCCGCTCTCCTGGCTGTTGCGGCTGGGCTCAGGAAGGAGCTGTCCAGATGCTGCTGCAAGGAGCCGTCTGTCCTGTGCCACTAGCCTACAGATGCCCCTGGATCCACCCACGGATCCACCCACAGATCCACCCTGCCCACGGGATTCCCTGGGGCAGTACCGGGGCAGTAAACCCCAGGGTCAAGGCGCTGGGGGTGCCCTCGGGCTCTCGCCCCGCGGGAGTTTCCGAGGCCGCAGGGTGAGTCAGTGGGGCAGGGAGCGGAGCGGGGCCCGCCGTGTTGTGCACACACGCCGCGGGTCTCCTAGGCGATGCGGGATCACCCGCAACAAGGAGGGCAGGCGGGTGCCCGCGCGCCTGCATAGCTGGGCGTGCGCCGTGACGCTGCCGGGCGTGCCGCGAGCCCGGCTCTCGACGGCCGCGCGTTAAATCCGGTGCAGTTTTGCTCTCAACTGCCGTGTGCCGGAGAGCCCGCGTTGCCCGGTGCCCGCCGTGCCGCTGCAGAGCGATGCCAGAAGAGAGGAAGGAGGAGGTAGGGGCTGGGGTAAGACCCAGGGCTGTGTTTGGAGGGAAGCCAGGACCTTGGCAGAGCCGAAGGAGAGCGGTGGGAGTGCAGGCAGGGGGGAGCAGCCCAGACCTGCTCGGAGGAGGCTGGAGGCACTTGGGGTTACGGTTCTTACTCTTGGTCAAATAATACGTCACTCCTGCTGGGATAGGAGAACCAGCGTGTCCCGGTGTCCCCGTCAAGTCATTCCCTGTGTGCCTGTGTTGGTGGCTTAGCAAGCCCATGCTGGGCACTGCAGGATCTGACACCTCCTGCTTTAAGCTTGGGGCCTGAGGACAGCCAGGAATGGGCAAGCTGAGCGGGTCCCCTGGCCTCCTGGTGCCGTTGGGATAACTGCAGGTGGCCTTGGCAGCTCTGACACTGGAAAGGAGGTTTGAGGAGGTGTGGAGGAAGCAGCTCGAGGAGCCAAGCCCAGAACTGGCTGTGGCACCTGCCGCGTGGCCCCTCTGGCTTGGAGAGCCCCTCGTTTCGGAGGTGTCCGCGGTGCGTGTGCCGAGCCGGCGTCGCCAGCCGCCGCCAGCGTCCCTCGCGCCGCACGGCTGAGTGGGTGCAGTTAATCAAATCCTTATGGATGCAGCACGGGGCTGACGTCTGGTACAGCAAGCATGGCGCGTGGGCTGCCGCATGGGATGAGAAATACAGGGACCCTCTCCTGGAGGGACGAGGACCTTGCAGACAAACCTTGAATCCCAGAACAGGGAGGATCTGGAAGGGCCATGATGACCCCTGTTGGGGGAAAGGACAGTCTCAAGACTCAGGATGATTTCTGTCTGATCTGGTATTGCTGGTCTTGGTACTGACTGCTCCAGAGGGGTGACTTAGGACCCTGGTTTGAGGAGCTGCCGAAAGAGAAGGGAGTAAGAGATGGAGATTGTTCCTTTACTATCAAAGGGTCGGAAACTGGGTCTGCTCAGGTTTTTAAGGGGGGGATGAGATATGGATGGACTCGGGGAGGCTATTTTGGTAATGCCTCCTACCTAGGCACTTGGAGTATCTGGGTCCAACGGCTGTCAATCAAACCTTCGTAAAGCAGATAAAATTTTTTACCACACCTAGGGCTATTGCAGAGTCTTCATCCCCAGCAGTTTGAAATGTAGCAGAGCAGAGAGCAGGAGAGCTGTGTGCTGCTGTAGAGGCTGTCAGAGCAGATGGCTGTGACAGTGCCCTCTGTGTCTTGTCTCCTGCACAGGGCAGTTGGGTGGTGCAGAAGCAGGGGTGGGTCAGCAGATTATGACTTGTGTGTTTCAAGAAGGTGTTTTGGGGTGTAGCGAGGGCAGGGGACCCGGCATAGCAGGCCCAGGTGCCACTAGAGGGAGATGTGTGAGCGAGCTGCAAGGAGGAGGCTCAAATGCACCTAGCAGCAGGGCTCACATGCAGCCTGGCGCTCGATGCCAGGCAGTTCCTTGCCACGAGGAGCTGATACTTGTCAGAGTTGGGGCAACGCAGACGTGTCGCAAGAGGGAACTTTGCAGCGCCCCTTGAGCCGCGCTTCATCCCCTCCCATCTGCAGGACTTGGAGCAGCTGCCGAATGAGGATGGCAACCTGCTGCCCCAGCTGCAGCACCTGGAGAGCACCCTGAGCGGCTGCGCCGAGGAGGCCGGCAAGAACCAGGTCTTCGTGCGCCTGGGCCACATGGCCTCCGAGTTCAACCGTCTGGCCTCCAAGGTGCACAAGAATGAGCAGAGAACATCCTTCCTACAGGTGAGGGAAGGACAGCTGGGCTCTTTTTTCTACCAAGCCCTCCTTGTCCTTGTGCTGCGCTACTCTTTTCTGCCCCTGCCTGCTGTGGGCCCCTTCCCTGGGCCCTCTTGCTGCTACCAACCAAGGAGCGGATTCCCAGGGATGGGCCCCATCCTGCAGCCACATTCTTGATGCAGGAGACTTGGTAGGAACTGGGTGGCCGGGGAGGCCCTTGGGACCACCAGCTGTATTAAAGGGGGGACATTTGCCTGTGATAGTGCCCCAAGGAGTCTCATGCTGTTGACATTTGCCCCACAGACACTGTGTGAGCAGCTGCGCAATGAGAATGAGGAGCTGCGAGCCAAGCTGGAAAGGGACTTGGAGCAGAGAAACCAGGCCCTGGAGAAGCTCAGGTAAGGGCTGATAGGGTAGGGAACAGGGCTGTTCTAGCTGCCCCAGGTGTTTCTCCCTTTGTGACTCAGCCTGTCTCTCCTGTGCAGGTGTGAGAACCAGGAGCTCCGGAGGATGGTGACGCTGAACAGCAAGGAAAATGCAAAGAGGGAAGGCGCTGAACAGCAGCAGGTAATGGGACAGCCCCTCTGCCACCTCAGCAGCGCTGTCCTTGGGGAGAGCTGGCAACGAAGCAGGGAGTCTACAAATCATAGCAAGCTGACTTTAAGCAGTTACTCTGTTTTCCAGTTTGTTCCAGTGTGACTGGTAGTACTGTTGAGTAACTTGGCGGGGCACGGAAGGCAGTGGCAGTGACAGTTACTTATGTCTAGCTGGTACCTGTGCCTGGCCTCTGCAAAAGCCCTGAGGGTGCCTCTGTGTGCGCTTCCACAGAGCGGGGCCGTGATGGAAAAGGTGCTGGGCAGAGTAGGCCTGGAGGCCAAGGAGAAGAAGGTGAAGATCCTGGAACACCAACGCAATGAGGTGAGGATGGATGTCGGGGAGAGACGCTGGGCTGGCTGAGGGGGGCACCAGTATGGAGAGGGAATGGGATTGATTGAACTGTGGGGCACAGGGCTGGGATTGCACTGGTTAGATGGTGGTGTGAGGGGCCAGAGGAGGGGCTGAGGAGCAACAGGAAAGTGTTTCCTGGAGCAGGGATCTCCACCCAGCTCATCGCCAAGGTGTTTTTGCGGAGGGTTTGTGTAGGGCTATACCTTACTTGGGGCTGGGCTCACGTTCACCCAGCCCTTCCTCCCCACAGCTGCTGGAGGTCAATAAGCAATGGGATCAGCACTTCCGATCCATGAAGCAGCAGTACGAGCAAAAGGTAAGGCCTAGTGCTCAGGGCTGTTTGTTTCTGGTGTGCACGTCTGGCCAGGTGTGGAGTGGGGAGGCCCAGAGGAAACTGAGTGTCAGGGAAGGCGTTCGGATTGGGCTCTGCTTGTTCTACCTCCAGTACAGCCCCATCTGCTCCTGCCACTGAAGCTGGATGGACCAATGTCCCCTTCTCTCCTGGCAGATAACAGATCTGCGCCAGAAGCTGGCTGACACCCAGAGAGCACTGACCGAGCTGGAGTCAGAGCGGGAGCAAAAGCAACGGGATTTTGACCGCAAGTTACTCCTGGCCAAATCCAGGATTGAAACGGAGGAGGTGAGTCCCTTCGGAAAGGAGCCCCTAGCCTGGTCATCCTCTCCTGGCTGATTTCCTTTGTGGCTCTTCCAGGCAGAGAAGGACAGGCTGGCCACAGAGGTGAGGGACCTGCAGCAGAGGATGCGGTTCCTGCAGGAGCAGCTGGCTCCAGTCACCAAACAGAGAGAGTACCAGGAGAAAGAGATCCAGAGGCTGAACAAGGTGAGGCCCGTGACACAGCCAGTCCTTGCAAAATGTCTTTTATGCTCTTCAGCTTCTTCTGCTCTCAGCTCCCAAACTGACCCCGACCCCTGCCTGTTCTGCCCAGCTCTGAGTCCAGGAGGTGCCAATGCTGTAGAGCTTGGCTTTCCCAGGCTCCTCAGATGCCCCCACCTGTGGCTCCTTGCCCAAGAGGCCTGCAAGGAGGTGCCCACACTGCAGCAAAGAGCCTCACCTGGACAGCACCTGCTGTGGCTTCTTTGGGACCGTGTCCATCAGGGTCTGCTGCTCCATGCTCACACCCTCTCCGGGGAGAGGCAACAGAGGGAGCTTGTGTGGGGCAGAGGAGACTGAGGCAGAGGAGACCCTCTTTGCCCTCCGAGGAAGCGGGGACTGCTCTGCCTCTTTATACCTGCTTTCCATGCTGCGCATGCACCGTGGCCCTCCAGAGATGTCTCCTGCACGGTGCTTACTCTGACTGCTCCCCCTGCTCCTCTTCTCCCTGCCTCAGGCACTAGAGGATGCCCTGAACGTCCAGGCCTCTCCACCACCTGCCTTTGCCACTGCTGCGAAGCCAGTTGGGAAGATGCCGCGGCAGGAGCTGCTGACTCAGAACGAGCTCCTCAAGCAGCAGGTAGGAGCAGCCCCTGTTTGCGCAGCTGGCAGAGTTGGGGAGGGAGCAAGGAGCCCTGGCGCCCCTTGGCTCGGAGCAGCCCAGCTGCCCGAGTAGATGTGTTTGCCATGGGGCGGCGGGGAGAGCTGAGCACAGCGTCCCCCAGGCCTTAGCTGAAGGAACTGCAGCCGTGGGCTGCCTGGAGCGTGGCATGGACTGTGGGGACAAGGACAGTAATGCAGACACAGTGTGTGCTTGAGAGGAATCTGCCCTCAGCTGCGTGCATCCGTATCCTTCCCCTCTGCCAGGTGAAAATCTTTGAGGAGGACTTCCAACGGGAAAGGAGCGACAGGGAGAGGATGAATGAGGAGAAGGAAGAGCTGAAGCAGCAGCTAGAGAAGCTGCAGAAGCAGTTGGCAGTCTCCAACAACCAGGTGAGCCTCAGTGTGCAGTCCTGGGAGCCCCCGTGCCTTGAGGGGTGAATTAGAGCTGCTCATTCACAGTGTCCCAGCCCCTGACAGCACTGGGGTTGCCGTTTCCTTCTTGGAGCCGGGCATGAGAAGGAAGCAGAAATATCAGAGCAGTGGTTTTTCTTCCTTTTGTCCCTGCTGGAGCCCATGTGTGGAGGGCCTGGAAGGACTGAGGTTTGTTTAGACCTGTTTTGTGTGGGTGATGAAAAGCTCCTCTCTGGCCAGGCAGAGAAGGGCCTCCTTTTGCGAGCAGCTGTCACCAGTAAGTGGGACCTGGCTGTGCTGCTAGGGAGGGATTTGGGGCCATCTCCCTGCACTTTCCTCTCCTTGCTGTGGGAAGGAAGAGTCTTCCTGTGGGACTGACTGAGAGAGACCAAGAACCATAGGAGAGCTCATGGCTATCACTGTGACCAAAAAAACCCAGCCTATCTCCCATCCCCTTCCTCTCCAGAGGGGCAGGCTGGGAGAGCCCTGGCTATAACCACAGCTCCCCACTGTTGGCTTAGGATTTTACCCCCTGGTGTGAGCATTCTGGCAGGGCCTTGCCACATCCTGTGCCCCATGGGCATGAGAGAGGGCTGGCAGGGTGGGCTCCATGCTAACCTCCCCTCTTGCTCCCAGCTGCGCGTCTCCAAGGACGACTGCCAGCGGGAGAAGGAGGAGAAGGAGAAGCTGAAGAAGCTGCTGAAACAGCACAAGCAGGTGGGGAGGACAGAAACCCACCCTGACCCTGGCTGCAGGGGCTGGCCAGCGAGTGCTGGCGGTAGCCCCTTGACTGCTGTTGGGCTGTGTGGGTTTGGGGTGCATTTCAGAGAGAGAGAGATGTGGGTCCTGGTGCTGGTTGGTATCAGTGGCTGCCCTGGCCTCTTCAGCACCTCTCGACTCCTTGCAGGCATCCGGTGAGAGGCTGCACCCTGAGCCGCTGCCAGGGCCTATGGGCCCTGCCTGCCCCATGTACCAGTACAGTCCCCCCGTGACTCAACCCATGTACCACGGCTTTGACGAGCGGCAGCAGATCCGGTACTCACCACCATTGCCAGGCGAGCGCCCACTGGGACAAAACTTCCACCACTTCTCTCCAGTGAGTATCTTCCTTGCCACTGCATCCTCAGTCTCTTCCTCTCTCTGCATTTTTGGGAGGTGTTTGGGCAACCAGTGCCTGCCCTGCTGGGCTGTCCCATGCGAACAGAAGCTCCTTGCAGAGTGAGCAGCACCTCCAAGTTTGGGCAGGGGGTGAGTCACCCATAGGGAAGTGAGCATGCACGTCCTGTTGGCATGCAAATGCTCAGCCCTCTTTCCCCCTTCCTTTTCCTCCTCTTCCTCCTCCTCTCATGTCCCAGCAGTTATATACAGAAAGAGCAGACTTGTGATTTACACATGTGGTAATTTGATGTTTCTGTTTCTCTGTTTCCTGTTCCAGCCACAATACCTCTGGCGCCCGCCCTGCGAGATGTCTCGGAGCCAGAACGCCTAGGCACTGGCTGGGGTGAAACCGGTTCCCTAGGACTTGGGTAAGGCGCTGCGTGGAAAGGGATGGGAGAGGGGAGCTTCCCACTTGTGTGAAGGCTCAAAGAGGGTACAGAGTTTTTCTGACAGTGTTTCTTTCCCTTCAAACCCTGTCCAGGAGAGACAGGCAGTGTTTCTGCTGTGTGTAGTGCCCAGGCTTGCTGTGAGGGTCACTCTCTGCGCTTGTTCCCCTTCCCCATCCTGTCCCCTGGCAGTGGGAAAACGGCCCCGTCTCACAATTGCAAGTTACTAAGAGGCCAGTAACGATTCTGCCTCCGCACGCAGTAATGCTGGAGACGTTTGGAGACAGAAGTGAGCCTGAGCGGCCTGTGGGTTTGCAGCATGTCTGTGTTAGTGCCAGGGCTCGAGGATGGTAATGGGCAGCTGGGCCCAGAGCTGGCATTCGGCCAGCCTGAGGACGGCCTCCTGCCCACAGGGCCCTGGCAAGGCACAAGGTGCCTCAGCTTCCCGCCCCTGTTTGTCACGCAGCTTTGAGCAGCTTGAAAGCAGTGGTTGAAGTACTGTATTCACACAGCTCCTTTTGTGTCTCAGGACAGGCAGGTCCCGGATTGCCGTAACGCCCAGAGCCGTTTTAGCTGTGTTGTGATACAGGCTAAAGGCAGAAGAAAAGTAGGATGTGTGTGTGTGCCTGTGTATATATATCTAGGACCTTCCTCCGGCTATTTACCCCTGTGCATATATACACATGGTGGATATGGCTCGTGCTCGTGGCCTGGAAAAGCTCCGGCAGGAGTTCCGGAGAGGAATGTGCACGGAAGTGAAGGAGGGACTGGAGATGCTGCTGAGTCTCCTTGAGAGTGCGCAGACAGCCCCGTGGGACCGTCTCCTTCCTGGAAACATTTTGGGCTTGATTGTGGTGCCCGGCTTTCTGTAGCTGAATGAGGAAGACAAGGTTTTCGGGGAAGGGGAGCAGGTGATTGCCAGGAGCGCATGCCAGGAGCTTCCCAGGAGATTCATTGTGGGACGCAATGTTGTTCTTCCCCTTGATGAACGTTTCTGCAGGCTGATGACACAGACCTCTCCCGGTCAACGGGTGATCCCAAGGATGCAGGTTCCCTACCCTGTGTGGGCACAGACTGGGCTGAGGGTGCTTGATGTTTTTGTATTTATTTAAGGATTGAAGCTAAGCTAAGTCTTTGTTTTTACCTGAGAGCGTGCTTTCCCTGGAAAAGTATCCGTAGGACTCAGTGTGGGAGTTGGCTCCAACTGTTATTTCAGATTTGTTCAGAGGTAGATGCACCCATAGCAAATGCAGGGGGAACCAAATTGCTACATGAGCACCCCTGTGTTTATTTACCCAAGTGAATGGTATCCACCTGCAGCAGGGACAGGCACCATGCGCCAACTTTACCAAATGCAGCCACTAGCCTGACTTTCAGTCCGTTAGCAGGAAGGCAGGTGTGATGATGTCAAAACAAGGGGCCGTGGATTTAGCCCCTTGTTCTCCACATCCCGCAGGACTCCTCTCCTGCTGCCTGAGTTTTCCAAGAAGGTTCCTAACACATTACCCGGGTGCCACTTGCTCTCTTTCCCATCCCTGATATCCTGCTGCTCTTGGATTGTGTCCAGTTTCTGAAATGCAGAAAGTAAATCTCCAGCTCAAAACAAAAGAGAACAACGCCGTCACGTGGAAGAGAGCAGGGAGGCATGGAGCCGAGACGTGCTCGTCTGCAGGAGCCTGGTCTCTGGCTCCTGCTAACAGCATGGTTCATGGCAGCAAGCGAGGGCCCTGCTCCGCACCGAGGAAAACAGGCAGTGGGGCTCTCCCACCGCCTGCTTGGCCTACTGCTCTCTGCTCTTGTTCGTGCTCTGGAGAGAAACCTGTTCAACTCCCCCTTTGTTTTGCAATGACCTCAATATGGCAAATGCACGGAAATGTGATTCCTTGTATTCAGCCCAGGACACACCTGGGTTTTGTGTACAGGTTAAGGGAAGGTTTGGCTTGGTTTGGTTGGTTTCTCTTCAACAAATTATTGGGAACTGTAATGATAAATATGTGTTTGCAGTAATCCTTAATAAACAGGCTCGAGATTTTCCATCTGGACCCCAGTCTGGTCTTGGTTGGGATGGCTGCAGCTCATCTGTTGTGTAATCCCCAGCTCCAGGTGTGCAGGGGCTGCCAGGCTCATCGCGTTCGGCCCCACGCGCTGGACCTGCCCCTCGACGCTGACCTGCAGCACCATGTGCAGCATGGAGGGGGGCCACGGCCCCGTGCTGCAGACCCACGAGCAGGTCGCGCGTTTAACTGTTTCCAAGGAGGGCTCCGCAGTGGCGTGCTGGCCCGAGGCAGTGCAGAAGTAATGACTGCTGCTTCCCCAGGTTGTGCCGTGGTGCCTGACGCCTGGCCCGCCTGGTGACCCAGAGCAGGCCCGCCTGGTGTGACCCAGAGCAGGAGCACCCAGCAGCAGCTGCTCCCTTGCGCATCCCCCTGCTGCCCTGGGCCCCTCTGCCCTCCGCTCCCTCGCGAGGACGCAGGGCTGCACGTTTGCAGGGCCTTTATTTGGTGCTTCTACAGGAGCAGGTCGATGCCTGGGGGCCGCGAGGGGGCTGGCTGCCTGCGGGGGAGGAGAGGAGCACGTCTCTGCGCAGGGAGCGCGGGCAGCCTGAATGCACTGGAAGAGCTGCCCCGCGCCCGGGCAGGTTCGGGCCAGGTCCAGCCCGTGGCGGGGCCTTTCAGACGTGGCCTTCATGCAGACGTGGTCTTCTGAGCCGAGGCAGCCGCCCCCCGCGCCCGTGTGCGCACTGTAGGATGGGGGGTACAAAGCCAGGGCAGCGAGGGAGCGCCTGGCCCGGGGATTTGGGGAGCGTGGAGGCGCGATTGGCAGGGACGAGCTTTTGGCCTGGAGGCGATGTTGCCGTTGCGGGTGGAGATGGACTTGGTGTTATGAGAGAAAGTTTCCCTCCCCATGCTGGGGTTTCTGCCACCCCGTAACCCACCACATTATGAGCATCTGACCCCAGCTGGTGCCAGACGTGGGTGGCAATGGGGCAAGGGGTAGACACCAGCGTTTGGCTTGCTGCGATGGGCTGCTCTCGCGTGGCTTTGCTATGGAACTCCTCCGAAACGGAGCCAGGTGCCGGTTTTCACCGCGTTGGATGTGGGGAGGAGCCCTCGCAGCAACCACGCGGGAGCTGATTCTCGGTGGGTGCCGGAGAGGGGAGCAGCCTCCCCCTACCCCGCGCCGGCGGCCGCCTCCTCTACTGGGCCTGCTGCCGCTGCTGCCTCATGTACTCGATGATGTCGTTCTTCACGACGGCGATGTTGGCCCGGTGGTACCAGCGCATCACGGGCACCCCGTCGGGGCCCACCAGGAACTTCTCGAAGTTCCACTTGATGTCGTGGTTCCTCAGGGGCTCCCAGAAGAGGTTCTTAGGGTTCCCAAACTCCTCTGCGACCGGTGGACAGGCGTTCTGCAATGAGCACCAATGTGAGCGCCCCCCCGCACTCCAAAATCGGCCCCTGCCCTCCCAGCACTGCCCGTCCCCGGGGCACGGCCGTGGGCACGAACCTTCAGGTACGTGTAGACCTTCTGCTCCTTGGCACCATTCACATCCCCCTTCTGGAAAAGCTGGAAATTTGGGACAAAGCCACCGCCAGGCCGGACATACCTGCAAGAAGAGAGGCCCTGGTGAGCTGCACGCGGCCGTGTCCGCGGCTGTGGCCCTGCTGTGAAGGGGACTTTCCTGGTGGCCTTGGCTGGGTGGGACGAGGGCACTGGCCTCTCCTCAAGGAGCAGCCGCCCCGCAGTACTCACTTCAGCGCCGGGAGGATCTCCGAGTTCTGGCCAGGCTCTTGCTTTCCGAACTGGTTGCAGGGGAAGCCCAGGATGACGAGCCCGTACGGCCCCAGTTCATTCTGTAGTGCATTCAGTTCTGCGGGCGGGCGCAGCCCGTCAGCCAGGCTGCGGTGCCACCGCGGTGGCCCCGGGGGCCACCCCAGCCGCCAGACCGGCCCCCCGTCCCGAGCCGCGGGCGACCCTCACCCAGGTACTGCAGGGTGAGCCCTCAGTAGGTGGCCACGTTGACGAAGAGCACCATCTTGCCCGCGTACTTCTTGAAGGGCACGTACTCCTCGCCGTCGATGGTGAGGGCGCCGTAGTCGTAGATGGTGCCCTGCACCGAGCCGTAGCACTTCACCTGCGAGGGGGCTCCCGTGGGGCGGGCGCGGGGGGCTGCGGGCCCGCTCCCCGCCACGCCGGCCACCCCCGGCCCAGCGCCCTGCGGTGCCCTGGTTGGCACCAGGGAGGGAGGAAGCGGGGCACGTTCGGGGAGAGCGAGTCCTGTCCTCACGGCCTGAAGGAGACGCGACCCGGGGCTGCCCCGGCCGCGGTGGCAGCGCTCCAGCGCTGAGGTCACCGCGGGCTGGGGGACAAGCGAGCGCGCTCGGCCGAGGGGCCGGCTGCCCGCGCGCGGCTGCGCCCGTGTTTGCCCTCTGCTGAGCGGGCGCAGGAAGGCGAGGGGCCGGGGAAGAGCCGGGCG
>VZSV01000015.1:8338129-8401295 GCA_013398735.1 Nothocercus julius
CCGCGGCCCTCCCGGCCCCGCCGCGGCCCGGAGGGGGGGCGCGAGACCCGGTGCCGATTCCTCACTGTTCTTTATGTTTCTCCTCGCTCCGTCCAGGACTTCCCCATCCTGTGCCAGACATGCCTGGGAGAGAACCCCTACATCCGCATGGTACGTGTGTGCGGCGGCCCGCTCCGAGCGCGGCTCCGGAGCCTGAGACAGCAGGGACAAAAGAGGAGATTGGGGACGCACTTGAACCCTGAGCTAGTTAATTCTGCGCCGCAACGTTGATTCCTGCTTTTGTCACGTGCTCTGCCACGATTTAAGAAGCAATCGGTCAGTAACAAGCAGAGAATAAGGCAGCGTCGTCCAACATCTAAGCACAGGATATACTAGAGAGCAAAGCTTTGGTGAGGTTGAACTGCACGGTGATGAGTGAGATGCTGAAACATTAAATACGTTCTTAAAGCTTCTGTAGCAGGCATCTGTAGCATGCATCTGTAAGAACTAGTTTAAGTTAGTCTTATGAAGGTCACTTGGCAGTAGTTCTAATCCTCCTTTTTCTACTGTGGCCTCTTCATGAGAGGATGGATCAGTCCATTTTGTATCACCTTAGTCTTAGATCAGGTGTCTTCACTGCTTCCCTTATACTAAGGTTACCGAAAGCCTTTTGTGAAACATGAGGTCGACCACCAGGATGGGTTGTTCTTCAGAAATGGCTCGTTTTCATGTAATTACAACTTTTTGTCTGTTATGAGTAGCAATTAATATTTCATTTAATTCTGTACTCCATGCATGGAGTTGATGTGTTAACACTGTGTTTTATTCAGAGCTTCCATAATCCACATAATCCAAAAAGGAGTTGAGAGAGGTTTTTTTTTTTTTTTTTTTTTTTTTTTTAAGGGGGTGGGATGGACATTCTGTTTTGTTTTGCATGTGGTTGTTGTTGCTGTTGTTGTTCTGCTCACCAGTAAGAACTGTCCTGATTGAGGCCAGACCGTAGGAATGAATGCATCTAAATGCAAGAGAAGAGGGGGAAAAAACATTATGCTGTTATATGTGAATATCATTATTTTGGTAATGTTATATATTGTGAAAAATTTTATGTTAATCAAACAAGTATCTTTTATTTTACTGTTTCTGGTTATATTTCAGACCAAAGAGAAATACGGAAAAGAGTGCAAGGTATGTGTTGTGTTTTGAAGAATTGACATCTAAAGTACCATACATCTGTAAGCAGTAAATATTAATCTTAGGGGAAAAAAAAAGAAAGGAAAAAAAGTGAGCTTCAGAAAAGTGCTTATCTGGGTTAACAGATTCATATGTTCATATATGTAACTGTAAGTTTTTGCATTAAACTGCTGTGTTCTTTGTTAGAAAAAAAATCAGTTAACCTTATAAGACTGAAGTTTTGAACACTTGTGTTGTTATGGTTTGCCATCAGCATTTTTCAGATTTACATTTTGCTCATGTTGGTTTTGCTACATTCCAAGGTACTACTGCATATCAAATGATCTCATGTTTTCTGTTCATATAATTGGATTTTTTTTTTCCTGTGAATAAGTTATTCCTATTCTTTTGGAAATATAAAATAGAAAGCTTTGTCTTTTTTTTACTTTACCATTTGTCATCTGAGTTAGGAAGAAGGTGTGTGTTGAAATCTTGCTTGCCTTCCTCAGATTGTACCTGCAGTGAGAGTGGAAACATCTTTGCAACAAATACCATACATGACAGTATTTCTTTTTCTGTATCAAAAATTCTGTCACCTTTCCTTGGTCTTGCTGCTATGCCAGTGGGTGAAGAATTTGGAAACACTTTATGTCCTGTAGCTCTGTGGTGACATCTCCTGGAGTAAAGAAGAAATTATTTTCCTTTGTGTAGCTTAACTTTCCTCATTCAGATATTGTACCTACTCAAAAGTCCTTCCCCAAACTTTCTTCTGTCAAAATAAGACACTGAAGTGAATTAAGTACTTCAAGAACTTGTAAGTTTGTTTGTCTGGACCTTTGGGTTAAGATGGTGAATACAGACTCATGGTTGAAAGAGATTTGATGTGTTTGGACCTTCTCTGTGCGAACATGAATGGTGATTTCATTGCTCTGTGACAGTGACACAAGTCTCTTATTTTCTGCCTTTCAGATTTGTGCCAGGCCTTTCACAGTATTTCGCTGGTGCCCTGGTGTTCGTATGCGTTTTAAGAAGACAGAAGTATGTCAAACATGCAGCAAGCTCAAGAATGTCTGTCAGACGTGTCTGCTTGACCTGGAGTATGGTGTGTACTTAAAAAAAAAGGATAAGAGGCATTTCCACTTTCCTCTCATAGCTGGTGACGTATGCCTGTAACTGGCAGGGTTGTCTTGGCTTCTGACAGTCTTTAAGGAGATCAAATCTCAATGATTGAACCTCTTCTGAGGTTCAGGAGCACGATTGGTGTATAGTGCACCTGGCTAATGCAGCTTCTAGTAACTAACGGGTACCCTTTCAGCTTGTGATTAATATGGATTTGTTTTTTAACTTAATTTTAGGTTTGCCGATTCAAGTCCGGGATGCAGGACTCTCCCTTAAGGATGAAATGCCCAAATCTGACGTTAATAAAGAGTACTACACCCAGAACATGGAAAGAGAGGTAATGAAGTCCGTTTCTAATGATGCTGTGGGTGTGTGTAGGGGAGAGAAAGGCCGAATTCACTTGTTCTGAAAAAAAAAGATGACCCAGGTCATCTTAAAATCTCTCCCTTCCCCTAGTTCTGTGTGTTATTTTTCTATAATGACCTATATCTAATTATTTGTCTTTTAACTGTTACGTAGATAGCCAACTCTGATGGCACCAGACCAGTTGGTGCACTAGGCAAAGCTACTTCCACAAGCGACATGCTGCTAAAGCTGGCCCGGACCACACCTTACTATAAACGGAATCGCCCCCATATCTGTTCCTTCTGGGTGAAAGGAGAATGCAAGAGAGGAGAAGAGTGTCCCTACAGGTATGGATACAGCTTAAACAGTTATCTGCTCTTCATGGTCAGATATGGCTTCTTCAGGGTTTGAAGAACAGAGGTGTCAATGCGAAACTTGCTGTAAGTTGGTGTGTAGCACCAGAGGTGAGTCCTTGTCATGGCACGTTTGCTCATTAGGGATTCGCAGCGTGGTCCTGTAGTGTTTCGGTGAAGTTGTGAATGCAGCTTTTCTCTTGTGTAGTTCATTTCTTCCCTGGGTGGCGTCAGCCTCCTCAATCAGAGATCTTTGTATCTGAACAAGAGGCCGATTGAAATCCAGCTCTGCCGTTTTGTAGTGTTGAATGTTGAGCTCTCAGGAGTGCTATTCACTTGGAGCTCAAAGCAGCCCAAGCTATAATATGGTGATAGCTGAATTTATATTTTTGGGTCTCTTTGTTCCCTTTTAGTATGTTAGTGTGAATAGCTTTAAGGGTGTAAGCAATTTTTAGAAAGGAAGGTAGCAGCCATGTTATAATCTGATGAAGCTGTGATTGTGATATTATGAAATACTGTGTTTACTGAACCTTAGACATGAGAAGCCTACAGATCCAGATGATCCTCTGGCTGATCAGAACATCAAAGATCGTTACTATGGAATTAATGACCCTGTGGCTGATAAACTTCTGAAGCGAGCATCAACCATGCCTCGTCTGGACCCCCCTGACGACAAGACTATTACTACCCTGTATGTTGGAGGGCTTGGAGATACTATCTCTGAGGCAGATCTCAGGTGTGTTGGCACATTTGTATTGCTCTTGCTTCTTAACGTGATCCTTCATTATGGAACTTTGGGGACATTCTCTGTCAGAATTACTCCCACAGTGTGAAGGGTTCATGCCTGAAAGATACTTTCTCTTGCAAGAAAAGAAAAATCCTGTTGGAACTGTAGGTGGGTGAGTGCAGAGGAGTTTTAGCTTCTTGGAGGACAGATAAACAAGGACATTATGTGCTTTGATTAAAATTTCTCTCAAAGATGAGTCATCCTTCGATTCTTGAGGATACCACATTATGCTTTTTAGAGAAAGATCCCTTAGCTACTCTTTATTTAGCCTCTGGGAGAAGCTGTATTATTTTTTATTGCTCTGTAGTTACAGAGGGGCAAGGGACATCATTTCTAATGGCTAGTCTGAACTGGTGATGGAGAGAAGAAAGGATGTGAGCGTGTTTGCGTGATCATATGAGAGCCTGTGGCCTGTTGTGTAAGAGCAGTGGGGTTTAATACACACTTTTTTTTCCGTACAGAAATCACTTCTACCAGTTTGGGGAGATCCGGACAATAACAGTGGTACAGAGGCAGCAATGTGCTTTCATCCAGTTTGCAACCCGGCAAGCTGCAGAAGTGGCTGCCGAGAAATCCTTCAACAAACTTATTGTCAACGGTCGCAGGCTCAATGTCAAGTGGGGCAGGTAAGAGTGGCGTGGCGAGAAGCATCATTTGTTTTTCCTGTGTCTGGTGGATACTGTCCTCTGGAGACTTGATTCTTAGAAGTGCAGAGGGGTTCAAATCCATCTGTGGTTCTTCAGTTCTTCTATACAGTCTTGGTGGGTTGGGGTAGGCACAGAGTTGATAAATATCAGGAATCCTCTTAAAATGTTCTTTCAGCAGTGGGATTTGGGTTGGAGTGTAATTTGTTGGGGATTTTCTGGTTGGGTCACTGTAGGTAAGGTTCTCATCTGGCTCCTGTGAATACTGTTACCTCAGGCTGTACTGCCTGTTGCTGACATTCTGTGAATTTTATCTTTGGTCTGAAGCAGTGGATCTAGATTAGATGATGTGAAATTGTTGTGGTGTTAATATCTGCTCATTCTACTTTTTGTTTCATTTTTTTTTTTCCCTCAAACTTTTGTCTGGATTTTAGGTCCCAGGCAGCAAGAGGAAAAGAAAAGGACAAGGAAGGAACTACAGAATCTGGGATAAAGCTGGAGCCAGTTCCAGGGCTCCCTGGAGGTAAGGGCCATGTTTTGATTTCTGAAACACTTAATGCTGACCTGCTGCCCTGAGACATGGAAGTTGCACTCTGCTATTTTGGTCTTGGAGGTTTAGGACAGCAGAGCCATCTCGTGAACCGAGAGCAATTACTGAGAGCATATTTTGAGCAGATCTTGCTGGCATCAGAGGAGAGCTTTGCCTAAAAGCAAATTCTGGGTGGAAAGAGGCCTCACTGTGTCATGAATGAAAAGCTATGCTAAAGTAAAATAAATTAAGTTAGAGAAACTGGCATCTCACACTATGCAACACCTAGTTAATGTATTCCTAATTCCCTGAGTGTTGTCTGATGGAATAAGTAAAGCTGGCTCCTTGTGGAGAAAATGATGCCAGTTCTGGAGGTTCAGCACAGTCCTGCTTCTCGCTGCTGTTTAGATGTGCACAGGTAGTGGCAGTCTGCCCTTGGGGGAGAGCGAGCTCTGCCTCCCCTCTGCAGACAGGTACCTCTGCATGGCTCGAGTAGGAGACTTCCAGTAACTAGTGTGTTCTGCTGCAGCTCTCCCCCCGCCTCCAGCTGCAGAGGAAGAGGCTTCTGCAAATTATTTCAACCTACCTCCAAGCGGCCCTCCAGCTGTAGTTAACATTGCCTTGCCACCTCCTCCTGGCATTGCTCCACCACCACCTCCAGGTACTTGTTTTTCCTATTTGGGTGGGTGGGAGTATCTAACTTGGTGCACTGACACAGAGGGCTGGAAATGTAAATCCTTCTTGCTCGCCTGGGCTGTAGCTTATGTATGCCCTGTGCTGATTTTCCTCACCCATAATCATGCAATCTAAGCTGATGATATAAAGTGAGCTGTCAGCACTGCTTGATGAAGCTGAGTTGTGGTGTGTGTTCACCTGCAAACTTGGGGGCGAGTCAGAGGTTTCCGGTACTGGTGCTGAGACCTTCTCAGTGCTTTCGTGTAAGTGCAACAGTGACCAGAACTTCGAAGGTGAGTCTACGGGTAGTTGATTGTAAGCCCATGTTTAGCTATGTGAATGTATCTCTCTGGAGACCATTTTTCTGTTGGACTTGAGGAAACATTGGGTATATCTCGCCATTGTGGATGCATTTGATTTGCTTCATAGTTGAGAAGAAAGTATTAAAAATGTGATTATATACCACTGTGTTGCTCCACCCCACCAGGTTATATTTGTGAGCAAAAATCTATGTTGCGTTAAGTTACACTGGAAGGAAGAGAGGAGAATTTGGGGATTTGAAAAATCTGAGGGGATAGGCCCTCTTTCTAAGGTGGCTGCTAGGAGCTCTATGTAGGTGTCTCGGAACGGTGATTTATCTGCACTGCCTGCTCTGTGGCTTTGTCTGAACCTGCCTTCTCCGTTTTGTGTCTGCAGGTTTTGGACCACCCATGTTCCATGCCATGGGCCCCCCCCCGCCCTTCATGAGAGCACCAGGCCCCATCCACTACCCCTCTCAAGACCCCCAGAGGATGGGTGCCCATGCAGGGAAGCACAGCAGCCCCTAGCACATCTTGCCACTTCCATCCTTTGAGTAAATGTTATTTTCTAGTTTCCATAGTAGCACCATATGTTGAGCTGTGGGCGAAGCCTTCCTTCCCTGCTTGCAGACCTTGGGCAAGCTGAGCTCTGTGTTGCCGCTAGCTGATTGGATCATTGGTGTGTCCCAAATCTTTCACGTAGTGTTTGGAGGGTGGGGGGTAGGGCAGAGGGCAGGCAGAGGGCTGTCAAGCGGGCCATGGATCAGTTGTACTAGAACTACAGCGCTGTCAGTGTATCCCATTTTGCACATTTTTGAAATAAACATCTGGAAAAACAAAAGTAAACCCTCTTCTAGCCATTTGATATCCTCAGACCGAGCCCTGTGGAATAGATAAACATAACCAGAGATTGTTCTCTCTGTTTAGTAACTAGTGACTTACTATTCTAACGAGATACTACATCTTGTAACACTAGACTAGACTGACAGGTGAAAAACAAGCAGATCAGACATGCCAAATCCATAGCTTCGCCTTACTATTACTCTAGAATTTTACTCCCTGCTTTTTCCTGCCTTTTTTTTTTTTCTGAAAGAAACTTTTTGGTGCTTCATTTCTAATTCTGCATTTCTTGAGCAAGGTATTAAGTCATGCAAATAGTGCTCTGGTAGTGCTGGCACAACCTGGAGTGACAGGTTGACAGCTACTTACTTTAGCCTCATGAACTGCCCCCCACCAGAGCCTGCAGAGAAGGGGGTTGTGTTGCTGACAGCTGCAGGGACAGACCAGAGGAGCTGCAAGTTTGTCCTGTTTGTGTTCGGAGGATGATTAGGACTTTCAAGGCCTATGAATGCAGACCCCTCTTAAACTGTGAAATGGATCTGATGTTTTGGGGGGCTTTGGTTACATGTGAAAGTCTTCCTTCTCTGGTTTCAGCTGTAGTGTTTGCCCAGGAGCGCCTATGCTCCTGCATGGAGTCTGCAGTTAAGTAGGGTGTATGGCTGGAGGATTTTAAGATTATCTATGTCTGCTGCTTTCATGTAATTGATCTGTGGGTATCTCTCTGTAAAGCAAAACATGATGGGACCTGTTCTGAATCCTCATTTACTTGTTTTTTAAAAAATATACATTAAAATATATGAAATTTTGAACACTCTTCTTAGTCCATGCACCTTGAAGGGGGTCTGAGCATGTCTGACTGTTGACCCTCTGTCAAAGCGAGCGTGCAAAGGTGGGCATGGCCGTGGAGCCATCTAGGTCAGAGCACTGAACTGTGCGATTCTGCTGGGGTCCCTCTGAAGCTGCCACCAAAGGCTGATTGGTCCTCCAGCCTGCATGGCTGTCACATCGTCCGGGTTCTTGCCAGCTCCTGGTTCTGAATAGTGGCACGTAGCATTCAGAGGTGAAGTATTTTGCTGTGTTCTACATGCTCGAGCTTTGCAGGGAAAGGAAAAAAAAAAAAAGGTCAGTTCTAGCATTGCAGAATATATTCACACTGAGATGTTGGATGACTTTTCCTGAATTTTTTTGCAAAAGTTTGTCTCTCATCACTGCACTCCGCAGGGAGAAGCTTATTTCATACATACTGCAACTTCACTGGGTTGATGGAATTGTATCATAGGTAGTAAACTTAGATGAAAATCTGTTTTGAAGTTTGTTATATCCAACTTACTGTGATACTGAGAAAGAATAGCAAGAGCAATGGTTCTCAGCTCATGATGGTTCTCAGCTCATGAGTGTTGCTTGTCCCTTAGGCTATACGCTGACCTCTGGCCTTAGAATAGGATTCTATTGTTGTATTTTTGATTAAACAAAGAGGCAGTTTCTCCTCCCTCCTTATCAGATAGTTTTTATGTGAGATCAAGAAGAGAAACAAATGTTCGTGTGAGCTGGAGTGGGTATAAATGATGCTTCTTGGTCTGCCCTCATCCAAACGTGGCCCACAGGGCGCATAAGGGATCAAAGTAGGGACACACAGAGGGAAGATGAAAAATCCACCCATTCAGACAAAAAAAGTGTTGCTTTGACTTCCACTTCACCCCTCTGCAAACCATTCCCAACAATTTAAACTGAAAGGACCCTGAAATTAGTCTGAATGGCACCCCTTGTGACAGAGGCATCTCTGAACTACATCAGTGCGGATTCCTCACATTGTGCCAGCCCGATCTATTAAGAAGCTTAAAGCGCTTTCAAGCCCTCGTGGATGTGGGAGATGGCCCCTTCCGCAAGGAGCCTGGATCAGCAGCTCTCCCCAGGCATGTATGCAGCCCCACACTTAGAAAGAGGATCAAAAGCAGCTAGGTAAGCACTTGGGATGGTGCTTTCTTCCTGTGTCACACCAGGCAGCTCATGGATCAACTGGCACTGCACACTACGCTGGTGGACAGGAGTCTTGGGGTAAGTTTTATTTCTGTGCTGTAAGTCACAGAATCACAGAGTGGGTTGAGATTGGAAGGAACCTCTAGAGATGCATCTAGTCCAACTCCCCTGCTCAAGCAGGAACACCTGGAGCACCTGGCACAGGATCACATCCAGGCGGGTTTTGAAGATCTCCAAATCACTCCTTACTCTCAACCTACTCACGCTTAGTAGATACTCAGGAGAATACATGACAAGGTCACCTAAAGATTGCCTTCGTGTGCCTTCTAGATACCAAAATACTGCTTAAAATAAATGTTACGAATACCTAAAACAATTCAAATATGATTAAAACAAGAAGAATCAAACAGCAGTACCCTGGAGTAGGCCTACAAGCTTTGTTTCTTTTCTGAGATAAACCGATGGAATTGTATAAATTGATGGAATGAGAGAGTTGAATAGAGAAAAATATACCGAAACGCAGTGCGAGGAGAACAACAGGGAAGAAAGAGGGAAGTGAAGGCACTAGATGGGCCCTGTTTGCAGGAAAAGCCATGTTCAGACAGACGCTGAGCACAGACATCTGGATGGTACGGACAGAAAAGACCTCTCTATGAAGCAGTGACAGCAACAGCTCTCAACTACTGCAGGAGATGGCCTCTAAACAAGGACCATGTTTTCCTTCCAATGGCATAACTCATAATATTACTATCTCCTTCAAATAATAATTAACAAAAATACTTAAAAAGATTTGGAGAAATGTAAAGCAAATTAAGGGCATTTCGTTGTAACCTCTAAGACTTTCAATATTCTATGAGATTCTGCTAATCTTATGACTCCTAAAATGCCTTTTTAATCTTCCTTTCCCCTGGTTCCTACTCTCCCTGTTTACCCTCGGTGCTCCTCCCGATGTTTACCCTTGGTCCTACTCCTGATGTTAACCCTCACTGAGTAGGAGTAGCAAACATTGGCAGTAGCACCGAGGGTATACAGCGGGAAGAGCACTGAGGGTAAAGAGTGGGAGTAGCATGGAGAGTAAATATTGGGAGTAGGCCCCGAGGGTAAACGGGAGTAGCACTGAGAGTAAACATCAGGAGTAGGAGCGAGGATAAATGTCGGGAGAAGCACCGAAGGTAAACGTCGGGAGTAGCACCGAATGTATACGTCGGAGTAGGACCGAGGGTAAATATGGGGAGTAGGACCGAGGGTAAACATTGGGAGGAGCACCGAGGGAAAACATCGGGAGTAGGACCGAGGGTAAAGACTGGGAGTAGCATTGAGGGTAAACATCGGGAGTAGCACCCAGGGTAAACTTTGGGAGAAGGACGGAGGATAAACATCGGGAGTAGCACCGAAGGTAGACATTGGGAATAGGACTGAGGGTAAACACTGGGAGTAGCACCGAGGGTAAAGATCGGGAGTAGGCCCGAGGGTAAACATTGGGAGTAGCCCTGAGGGTAGACAGGGGGAGTAGGACCGAGGGTAAACATTAGTAGTACAACTGAGGGTAAACATCGGGAGTAGGCCAGAGGGTAAAGATCGGGAGTAGCACCGAGGGTAGACATGGGGAGTAGGCCCAAGGGTAAACATTGGGAGTAGCACTGAGGGTAAACATTGGGAGTAGCACCGAGGCTAAAGATCGGGAGTAGGACCAAGGGTAAACATTGGGAGTATCCCTGAGGGTAGACATCGGGTGTAGGACTGAGGGTAAACATCGGGAGTAGGAATGAGGGTAAACATTGGGAGTAGGACTGAGGGTAAACATCGGTAGTAGGACCGAGGGTAAACCTTGGGAGTACAACCGAGGGAAAACATCGGGAGTAGGACTGAGGGTAAATATTGGGAGTAGCGCTGAGGGTAAATATTGGGAGTAGCACTGAGGGTAGAATTGGGAGTAGGACCGAGGGTAAACCTTGGGAGTAGCACTGAGGGTAAACATTGGGAGTAGGACCGAGGGTTAACATTGGGAGTAGCACTGAGGGTAAACATTGGGAGTAGGACCGAGGGTAAACCTTGGGAGTAGCACTGAGGGTAAACACTGGGAGTAGCACTGAGGGTAAACCTCGGAAGTAGCACTGAGGGTAAACATCGGGAGTAGGACGGAGGGTAAACATTGGGAGTGGCACCGAAGGTAGACATCGGGAATAGGACCGAGGGTAAACACTGGGAGTAGCACCGAGGGTAAAGATCGGGAGTAGGCCCGAGGGTAAACATTGGGAGTAGCCCTGAGGGTAGACAGCGGGAGTAGGACCGAGGGTAAACATTAGTAGTATAACTCAGGGTAAACATCGGGAGTAGGCCAGAGGGTAAACATCGGGAGTAGCACCGAGGGTAGACATCGGGAGTAGGCCAGAGGGTAAACATCGGGAGTAGCACCGAGGGTAGACATCGGGAGTAGGCCCGAGGGTAAACATTGGCAGTAGGACAGAGGGTAAACATTGGGAGTAGGGCTGAGGGAAAACGTCGGGAGTACGACCGAGGGTAAACAGTGGGAGTAGCACTGAGGGTAAAGATCGGGAGTAGGACCGAGGGTAAACATTGGGAGTACGACCGAGGGTAAACATCGGGAGTAGGACTGAGGGTAAAAATTGGGAGTAGCACTGAGGGTAAACATCGGGAGTAGGACCGAGGGTAAACATTGGGAGTACGACCGAGGGTAAACATCGGGAGTAGGACTGAGGGTAAAAATTGGGAGTAGCACCGAGGGTAGACATCGGGAGTAGCACTGAGGGTAAACATCAGGAGTACGACCGAGGGTAAGCACTGGGAGTAGCACTGAGGGTAAACATTGGGAGTAGCACTGAGGGTAAACATCGGGAGTACGACCGAGGGTAAACATTGGCAGTAGGACTGAGGGTAAACATCGGGAGTACAACCGAGGGTAAACATCAGGAGTAGCCCTGAGGGTAAACATTAGGAGTAGCACCGAGGGTAAACATTGGGAGTACAACCGAGGGTAAACATCAGGAGTAGGACTGAGGGTAAACATTGGGAGTAGCACTGAGGGTAGACATCGGGAGTAGGACCGAGGGTAAACATTAGGAGTAGCACTGAGGGTAAATGTCGGGAGTACCCTCGGGGCTAGTCCCGACCAGTAGACCAGTAGCAACTTCAGTATCCCAAAACAGAACTTACCATTTTTGAAAGGGAACCGTACAGAGAGAGTTAAATTTTTATCTTATATGTGAAATACTGTAGAATTAAGTGGCCTTAATTCAGTCTCCATCATATGTGGGAAATAATGTCTCTTAGTGTTGTCATTTTCTAAGATTAAAATACCCATTTTCATATTTCGTAGGTCCTTCTTGCATAGGCACATACATAAGTGAATTTAACAATTCACATCTTTAAATTTAGTTTTCTAGAAATTATATTTCATTAGAGATTCACCAACACATGCACCATCCATTTCAAAAGCCATTATCTGAATAATCACAGAAGTGTATTAATCCACTACTGTGGACACCTACAGGGAAGTTTCTTCCCAATAAAGATAATTCAGGCAAACCTCTCTTGAGATAAGAGGAGTTAAACTTATTAAAGTAGTTACTAATAACTTCTAAGTGAAGGGATCATTTCATCATTTACTCCTTGTGTTTACATGACACAGTCAAGCGATCGTATAAGCTTCCTACCTTTTCAGCTTTTGTCATTAGTCCTGTCACCATCTGCTTTCCAACCTTGCCAAAAAACAGCTGGTTGCTTTCATCTTCCAGCAGCACCTGGAACGCCTGCCTAATTTTACCACTATTTTTCTGTGCGGTGGTAGTGGTAGGAGTCACAGCCCTGATGGTAAAGCCCTTTGGAACTTTGGAGACCAGGGAGGAAACTGGGAGGACGAGGAAGGTTAATTGAGTTGCCAAAAGATACAAACTCCCAAATAATAACTCTCTGGCCCATCTTGTATCGCACAGCATTGCACACTAAGTCTGTTCAGGACTATGGGTCTTCAACTTGCATTTGCTATTGAAGGTTAATTCTATTTCACTTAGGTAGAGCAGTAATGAAATAAGGATGATGGAAAAATTGGAACTTGGGCAGAATAAAATAAGCAAATAAGCAACAAGAAGGGACTCTGAAAATGTAACAAGAGGAGAAAAAGGAGTCAAATACCAAGAGAAAAAACACCTGGGATTTTGGTAGTGTTTGGCAGTGTTTTGGTTCTTCTACACAAACTCCAAAAAAAAAAAAAAAAAAAAACTTTCTAATAGATTGAACCTCGGAAAAAGAAATTTGCTTTGCTAAAAATAAAAAAAAAAGTTATTTTTTCAGCAGCTCTGTCAACCTCAAAAGTATCTGTACACAGCAGTAAATTCTAGGTTAACCATTTTAATAGGAAAAAAAAATACTCTGCACACAGACAAAAGTGATGAGGTAATTGGTATCATCTACCTTTCAGAGATGCTTTGTTAGTTATTTCTCATTTTGTATTTGTACATTCGATTTTTCCTTCCCAAGTGCAGTATTTTGCATTTGCCCTCATTGAGTTTCAGCTTACAGATTTCATCTCATTATCAGGATCAATTTAATTTCTGATCTTGTCCTCCGTACTGTTTGCAATACCTCTCAGTTTATAAAATCGTATTATCTTGCTTATCAGACAAATCAGTCATTAATGGACATAGCGAAAAAAAACAGGTTCTGATGTCCCCATTGAAATTGCTTCTTTGGGAAGTGTTTTTCTACTGCTTATGCACTCAAATTAGGGGGATTTTGTTTATGTTCTTATTTTGCTCATTTGTCCCTCATTTGCTCGTGAGACTGTCATGTGATACCGAACCTTCGTACAGTCAGGGCATATCACATTTACTCCCTGTTACTCTGTCAGAGGAGGAAATTAGATTGATTTGATGCGATTTGTTCCACAGGAAGCCATGCCAGCTCTTTCTTGCCATTTTATTATTATCTAGGTGCTTATATTGATTATTTAATAATTTGTTCCAGTACCTTTCCAAGAAACAGAGTTAGGTCGGTTGGTGGATAACTCCTCTTGAAAGCCAGAGCGCGACTTGCTCTGCTCCTGCCCTTGGGACCTGCCACCGTCACTTCTCACCAATGGTCACCGATGCTCTGGAAATGTCCTTGGCTCATCCCCAGGGTGCTCCAGGATGGATCCTGTGACTCGTTTCTTAACAATCTTCCCTTTCCCAAGCATGCATGAGGTGCAGTTTGCCAGGGGTAGCAGTGCTGGCTCCTGGAGGCCTCCCATGGCACCGGTCCCCGATGGTCCGCTGGACCATGAAGACATCTGGGCATGTGACTTAAACATGACCATGATCATTAGCATTGGCTGGGCAAGTGGGGAAGGGCAAGTGTGAGCTTGAAGTGTCCAAGTAATTTATAGCATTTATTAATTATTAACTCTCAACCTGTTAGGAATGCATCGACAAGGTCTGGGAATAAGAGTCGGCAATATTAGATCCTGCTCCTACCTTTCACAACAATTCAGCTTTTTATTAATTTTCCATCCAGGAGGAGATTTTATGCAGGTGGCATTACTTGAGGAACTATAAAAAAATGCCATAAAAATCTAAATTATATTCAATGCTGCAGAGAGAGGAGGTTTTATGAGAATTTCTAAAAAATCGTTTATCACCTGGAAGCAGAGCATAGTTAGCAAAATCCAGTTTACTTTTAATTTAACTGCTCAAAAGTGATTGGATGACTTTCTCCAATAGTAAAATCACCCAAAGCAATTACTGGGTATTACAGGCATCTCATTAAGCTTCAGACCACTAGGGTGAGCCAGACTATAGCCAATGCCAACTCTCAGTAGCGTGAAATGGAAATGACATTTCAGATGGCGAGATTCACAACAGGCAAGTTGAAATGCATGATTAGAGCTCCTGCCCATCAGTGCTGGACTATTGTTTTCCACCTTTTCCCCTGTCCGATCTCCTTCCAAATCCGGCTGTAGGCAGCTGGAACAGCCTGCAAAAGGCTCTTTGGTAATTTGTCGCTTTAGTGCACGCTGACAGCTCTCTTCAGTCACCTATTTCTTGTCCTCGTGTTCTCAAGGCTGCCAAATTTCTTTCTGAGCCTTTTAAGCTCTCCAGCCACAGCTACAGCTGTGTCATGCGTGCACGAAATAAATAAATAAAAATAAAAATCCATTAACTTTTAAGTGGTTTTAACACAGCTCTTAACTAAGCCAAGTTAATGTTACCTAACTACGTTTCACTTGTCAAGAGTACAAATTCTACCCAGTGAAGTGCCCACTTTGCCATCTCACATGGGGTAGATATAAAGTCTTGTGCTAGAGAGGGAAATGTGAGAAGCAAATGAAGAAAACTGCAGTTTAGATTTGCATGTGCTGCCTAAGGACATGTCTGCGTTGCTGGGCTATAGGACTTAATTTGCCTGTGATCTGAGCCACACAGCTGTAAGTCAGCTCCAGTTTGGGAATCACATGAGGTTGACACTGAGCCAGAACTTCTTTAGCCTGCTTTTTGGCCAGCATGATCCCTAATAAAGAATCAGCCCTGTCTGCTCATTGCATAAACTGTGCCAAATTAAATTCAGAAAGCCAATGAAGAAACTTGGTGGTAGTGAAAAATCAAGGCATGGGTGCTGAATAGTGAAATCTGTGCAAGCAGCACTGTAGCCATGATGATCTCAGGATACGAGTGAGACAAGTTTGGCAGAGAAAAATAATGACTTCTATTAGGTTGACTGCTATCGTCAGGAGAATAAAGACAGATGAGCTCTCAAATGGGCAGTGTCTTCTCTAAGTCTAGAACAGAAAGAGCAGCCAATGCTAAGCACAGGTTGAGGTCTCTTGCTCTGAGCTTAATCTAATCTGCTGAGTAATTGGAGAGAAAGGATGAGTGGTGCCCAGGGAAGTGGAATTATCAGCCAGAGACAGAGAGGAGCAATAAGTAATTGTCCGAGGAAGATGGAGCTGAGGGGTAGGAATGATTATGGCATGCCTTAAAATCCTTTGCTGAGTCTGTGACTTTTAACACAGAGGAGCGTAAAAACTTAGTTCCCACCCTTATCATTTGAAGGTATTTTGCCATTGTCCCTAGTAAACTCTGAGGAGAAGTTGAAATCGGGATAGCTGTTCCCTGAGAAATGTTTTTCCGGCTTTCATGGGGGAGCTCTGTCCTTTATCAATTGCCTGCAAAAGTTCACTTCGGTGTGTAGTGGCTGTGTGGTGTCACTGGGCAAAATACAGGACCTTCTACGCTAGAGAGCTCTTTCTGGTTTAAGAAACTTCTTGAAATAGTTTGCCAAAAGCCTGCCAAGGGTTTGGGTACAGAATTGCTGGGTAAACAAGCAGGTCTGCTCAGGCAGCACAGACAGCTTTGCAGCATTAAGGTTAAATGGTCACATAATTCTCTCTCTTCATGTTCTTCCAACACTAGAAACCAAAGCTGCAGCTTCCTATCATTTATTCCCTGCATTCATTGCTGTCATTCACTGAATAGTTCTGCAGGGGGTTTTATTGCTCTGAACAAACTGCAAAAATATGTGGTCTATTATCTCTGAGTAGGCTGGGCCACAGCAAAGCGTGTAGGCCCGTGGATACCAAAGAGAGAGCTCCAGGTCTCGAAGATTTCCCCTGGCAGAGGCATGTCCTTGTTACGGGATTTCCTGTATAGGCCCCAGGTGGTTAAACTAATGCAGTGACTGGCCCTTGGTTCCCAAAGTTTGACTCAGAAATCTCTGCTTTGCTCTAAGATAACAGCTTGATGTCCCCTCCTTTCTGTGCAGACCCTGGCTCATGACAGGCCTTGTTGTAATTCTTTGCATGGGGACTTGGGTGTTTGTGCCTGCACAGTGCAGGAGGCACCACAGGGCTGATGTGTATGGATGGGTGCCTGTGGGATGGGAAATGCTGGGGCTTTCATCACAGCGCTGATTTAAAAGCATATCAAAATATGGCCTGATCTTGATTCCTGTGGTTAAATTACATGGGAAACCTGCCATTATCTGTCTGTCACTGTCTCCCTGGGCCAGTGCAGACCCCCAGTAATGCTGACATCCCTGCTCGCTTGTCCACACAAGCTCCTGTTCTGAGCTTGTGAGCAACACACGCTCCTGGCCCCTTCTCCTGGACTGCTCTGGCATATGTTTCCTAATGGTTAAATGTGCTGCTTCCTTTCAAAGGAAAATATTTGGGGAAATGGTTTCCTCCATACTCACTTCCCCTTGGATAAACCGACAGCCAGACAGGAGGTCAGGTAGCTGCCTGTATCTCCCTTCTCACACAGCCAGCTCCAAGTCCAGTGTTCAATATGTTGTAGTGGTCTGGTCTGACTTTTTTTTTTTTTTTTTTTCCCAGAGAATTAGTAAATGCTAGCCTCAAAAATACAATTCCTGCATCGGGAAGTAAACCAGTAAAATAACAGAGGTCCTAAGAATGAATCTTATTCTGCTGTTTTTTCCTTTGAATCAGCTTATCCATAAGCCAGGTGGGCATGAGCTGAACAGCAGATATAGCCCAGAGAGATTCATTTTCCTTGCAGACCACAAGTGCTGTGGAGCACTTGTGTCTCTCCCAGCTTTGCCTCACTAAAACTCTACCTCCTTGGCTCTAATGGAGCAGCTTCCCCCTCTCAGTTTCTAAATCACATAGTGCAGAGATGGTTAAGCTCTGGGCCTGAGGAACAGACTGATGAAGAATGTTTTTTCCCCTCTTTGCTAGGCAGCCGCGGACAGGCTCTCCTGGCACTCCTAGCGCCGCGCAACGCTGTGCCACGCAGCCTTACCAGTGTGCTTAGTGCACTTTGGGGAGCAAAGCATAAATATTTCAGAAGGCTGCTTTAATAAGCGTTTGTTTGCTCAAATGCTGTTGATACCTTCTTTGGTAGTTGCTATGGTAAAACACGTTGATTTAAGCAGGCAAATAAATAATGGACCAGAGAGGTGCACTCCTCATTTCTGTATACATTTTCTGTATACATTTAGCTCCTGAAATCTGTCTTACCAGTAAGATGGAAGGCTCTGAGAAGTTGCCAGTGAAGCTCTGGATGTGGAGGTCACCATGGGCAGTCACTTTAGTGGAGTACGTTTTCTTCTAGCTAAACACCACTGAATTTCTCCAGCAGTATCTTTAGACCACAAATGCACCACACTGAAAGTGAGATGTGAACTTAGTCATGTCCCATCCACTTCCACCGCTTTAGGAGTGCGCAAGACCCTTGCTGCTGGAGAAACTTTCTCCAGCTGCAGACAGCAGCATGAAAGCTCGTGGTCTGGTCAGCACTGTGACTTTGGAATGCTCCTAGCAGGTAATGAAGGCAGCCCTGCAGCCTACCACAGTTAAAATCATCCACATATTCCTTCTTAGACTAATGAACAGGACTAGGAAGGAAACAGATTTTTTTTTTCTGGACCAGCTGGGCACAGAATTCTGCTACCTTTGCCACATTACAAGCCATAAGTCACAAAGAGTTTCTGTCGTTTCCCTGCCGCAGAGTAGCTAAACAAGCACTGGGTAAGTGTGACATACTATGAGTTTGCCAAGGCCAACAGCATCCTTCCAGTCACATGCAGAGAATAAGCACTGAGTCCCACTGAGTGAACAAGGCCAGCACAGGGAGGGGAGAGACCAACGGCGATGCCTGCAGCGTCCTGACCCACCGCCCTGCTGCGAAGCTGCGAAGGGGAATTGTGATCAAAGCGCAGCTCATCTCACCCAAGTGCTGAGGACACGAAGGCCGTGATCTGACTGCTCATGTTCCCAACTGGCTCCTCATAGAGCTGGGAGAAAGACCATGGAGGAGCTGCATTCCAACGGACACCTCCATGGGAGAGGAGCCTTAAGGCTTAGCTTATTTTGCAACACTTAGCAAGTGGTGCTCGTGGGTGAGAGCTGCCCGGCTGGCAGAGCAATCTCTCATACAGAGGTAAAAGGGGCACAACATTTCAAAAAGCAGCTCTGTCTCTGCCTGATATAATTTGGCCCCTGTATTTCTAGACTATCCAAGGACTCCTGAAGACAGATGACATTTTCCACCTGCTCGCTCTGTGCTGTAGAAGGTGGGCTTGTTCAGCCCAGAATTAATGCTACAATTAGCCTGGTCAGGGTTTTAATGGCACCTTTGGGCTGCAGACTTTCGAAGCATGCTATGTGTACTAAGCTTTAAGGGTAACAAAACCAGCTATTATTATTATTGGTTGTTATTCTAGTGCCAAGAAGTCCTCATGAGACCTGGACTCCCCTGGGAGGGCACCATTCCAGCGTCAAGTAATCCTTGTGCTGCTACCAGGTGGGATGGAGCACAACCAAGAGAGAAGCAGCATGTAATGGAATATTATGAAAGAAATTATATATATATAAAAGGAAATAGAATATATTTCCTTTTGCTCTGGCCCACAGCTCTTCATATAACAGGCTCTTTTTGAGATAAAAGTTCAGGAAGCTTTCCAGCAGCTTTGGATCCACAACAGCAGCATGGCAGTTCTCCTTGGCACAGAAGAGCCTCGAAGGGCACTTTGGAAAGCTCCTGTAAAGACCAAGAAGATTTCTTACACTTAGGCATGTTGTAGTGCTGCCTCTCCTAATGCAGTGTCAGAGGAGAATTAAGGCAGGTAGGTCAAATCTCCTTGCTGTCTCCCTTTCTATGGACAAGTATCCCATAGACAGAGGACTTGGGACTTCAACATCGCAGCTTGTTACTTTTGGATTTGAAGGATTATTACCATGAATCAGTCAGGCTGTAGCTATAGGGGGTTAGATCCCTGTGTGTACTAGAGCATGTTTAGAAAGGTAGCTAGAGTCAAAGCTAGAGAACTACTGCCAGTAGTTGTGATACAAAGTAAGAAAACAGACTAGAGCAAAGAAAGAAAAATATAAATGCTAACTTAGATAAGGCACTGGCAGGAGGCTACAGGAACTGTGCCACTTCAGTTGTGCTTATCTCAACCTGTCTTTCCTTATTTATTTAATAGATTCCATCATCTCTTACTTGGAATCTGCTTTAGACATGCTGACAAATTTCTGTTGAAGAAGAGCACACAGCCTTGTGTATTTTCCAGCAATAACAGCAATTAGCAAAGAAGTGTTAAGAAGCGTGACCTGGACACAAGAGGAAGCGTCCTTTCTGATGCTATAGGGTTGTTGACATGGGAACGGTTGCTCACCATGTGTCATGTTCCTTCTTTTAAACCAGCAGGGAGTTTTAATTATTCAGACTAGGAAAGACACCAGGAGAAAGGGTGCTCCAGTGTTTTCTGGATCCTCTGAAACTAATAAATCCAGTTTGTGCTTGCTACAAACAAGCATAGAAATAGCACATTGGCACCCACAGCCTGAAGACAGGGCAATGCTTCTTCAGAAATTATGTTTTCTGACATTTCATCTTAACAGCTAGTTCATGCTGTGCTATATATTAAAGATCTATTAACAATAATGTGACACCAAAAGGATTTTAATAAAACCTGAAAAAGTTTAGATCGATACTTAATTAGCCTGGGACCTCTGGCAGACAGTAGAATCAGATGGAGTTGTCAGAGCATAGCAGACTCTTGTATCAAAGCTTGTCATCTTTGCATTATGAAAATTCGAGAAGGAGAGGCATCGTGAGCATGCTGTGCGTAGCAGAATCCATCCAGACATCTCTACGTGGCTAGAAAGGAGCACGTAACTTGCTGGTCTCAGAGGGAGTTGAGATAATGCATTTCATTTCATTTCATTTCATTTCATTTCATTTCCATATCTCCTTCTCTCAGTTAATTTTGGCTTTTCAAAATGGCATCAGTATGCACTAAAGCAAATTATAAAAATCTTGTGGGTCTGCCTAGTGATTGATAATATTTGATCAAATCATGTCAGAAGTGAAAACAACCAAATCCAGTGAAGATGCCACAGGATGATGCAAGTCTTTTTTTGAAACCCTTTTCATAATGCATTTGATATTTACAGTTCTTTCTTTCTCATTCTATATGGGTTGTAAATTAACTCAGAGATAAACATTGCAAAAATCAATACTTCATCCTTTGGCCTCCAGGCTTATTTTTTCACCAACAACTTCTCTGTATAATAAAAACAATTCTTTTATTTCATTCTTCATTATTTTTCCTGCTGAACAACTCTGAAGTAGCAGAAGAAGACGCACTCTGTTATTGTTTTATTCTGCAGCAGTAACCAAAATTTCCCCTAGTCTTTTAGGAGCAGGGCTGGGCAAACAAGAATTTGCAAGTTACACAAAAAGTCATGCCAAGAACTAAATAAAATAGGATGTTCTCGTGGCTTTCAGATTATATGTGATATTATTAGCTGAGAATTTTCTGGGAAAATATCTTGTTGTTAGAAAATACTGATTTACTGAAATGGGAACATTTTGTGGAAACAATTCTAAAGTGGATACTAGAAGCATTAGTAAAAGCCAAGTTTGGGACTGGGAATGTCAAGGATGAGGATCCCTCTTAAGGATCCCAACAGTGTGGGGATTATATTCATCTCAAGTAGGCATCTAATGGGAGACACGAGTCCCTGTGTTAGCCTTCCCCAGTGAGCAGTCTCCCTATTGCATGTGGTGTCCTACCAGTGAACAAGAAGGACCATTTGGAAACCTGGAAATGCTTTCCATGATAGAAAAAAGGTCCCTTCCACCCCTACTTACATGATAGGCTGCCTGATCACTGGAAACATCACAGCCACTTGATCCGCAGACAGGCTATTTTTGCGATGAGGTCCACGACCAACATCGGAGCAGTTTTAATTCTACCCAGCGGATTGACACCGGTATTCAAAAAACAAGTGGCAACTTGACTACCTCTGGACAACCAGTGAGAAGTATCAGTGGTTCCAGCTCAACCCAGCGCTGTACAGACAGCGAGGCCTGTGCTACGCATTGGTGGGATGTTTTCCAAGTAGCTTTGGAGTAAAGTCAATGTGGAGAAATATCCATGGCCCACCAGGACTACATCTATCTAATAAAGCGGGCCGAGGGAAAATGTATGAGATAGCCGATACGAAAGAAGGTATGAAATGACACAAAGCCCTGCAGACTGCACTTAACGGAATTGTGCTCGGAGCTGTGTATCCACATCTGATCCCCCCACACATCCTTATTGATACAGCAAAGAGATGTGTCTTGGAAAGAGAATTTGAGAGTCACTTTATAAATCAGAGTCTAAGTAAATATGAAAAGGCTGCCAAGTGGGAATGTTCACAAACTTTGTAGTTTCCATTGTAAGCTCTGAAATATCGAGGAGAAGCCTTTCTCTGGCTGGGAGGGCTGCTCATGCTCCAGGGCACTCACTGTTTCTTCATTAACTCTTTCAGGGAAGAATAGTTTGCTGGGCACAAGCATGTTAAAGAACACATGCTGTAAGTACAGCAGTAAAGAAACAATTTGTGAGCATGATGGGGCAACCCAGATCTGCCCTTTGCCTCTGAAACCAGTCGTTATGCCTTTGGAAGTATCTTCCTGCATTGCAGAGCCAGTGTCTTAGTCTTTTAGATAAACTAAACTTAGGACATCCCCAGGTGCATAGAGGAGCACAGTAGCATGACTGGGGAATTGAGACCTTCTTGATGCTTTTCTGAGCTTCTTCTCTCCCAGGCCAGGAGATGTCTCTGTGCTGTCACCCTCTTTGCGAGACTCCGACTGCTTCCCCTAGTCTTTTGTGCTGTATCTTGGGACCATCCTTCCGACAGGTTTTCTCCAGACAACCTCTGTGGAATACGCTCACTGGACCCCTTTAGTGCTGCAGAAGGATTGAATGAATGCACAGACAAGCTGTGCAGGGCACTACGAGCACAGGTGGGCTGCCTGTGTGAAGGTAAGTTTGAAATGCTGACCTCATTCCCTGTGAAAAAAACACCCAACTTGGGTTAAATCACAGGTCCGGGGACTCCCATGAGAGTCCAAAGCAGATTCCTGTGAGTTACTTGGTTCACACTACAGAATAAGGTATAACCCGATCACCTCTTTTCACAAGAGGTCTGGTGTTGTTTTGGGAGCTGGGATGCATGAGCAGCGTTGCAGGGAATCTGCGCTTGGTATCCTGAGGGTCTGGGCAGGAGTGTCCTGGTGTGCAGGAACAGGGACATGCTGGGGTGAAGGACCAGGCTGGGAGAGCAGAGGGGTAGGAAAGAGGCAAATTGCTGAAGAGGTGCAGAAGCCCTTGTCACTCCAGCAGCAAAGAGAGTTTGGCTGATCCCGAGCAGGCAGAGGGAGAGGTCAATGTGCAGCAGATATTCTTTCATGCAGCAATTTTCCTGTCTTTTTTTTCCTAAAAGCAGGTGGCCCTCGTTTGCTCTTCCCAGATGGGTGGGAAATGCAAACGTACAGAACTCAGTGGCAATTTCAAGCGTTTAAAAATAATGCACTGTTTTTATTGTTGTTGTTGTTTTCTCCAAACACAGAAAAATCTGTGGATCAATCAGCTCATTATATTACTTTCCCAGAAGCCATGAAGAAGTTTTGGAATTGCTTACTGAGACGATGCCTCAGCAAATTGCTCAGCTTTTGCAATTGTTCAGTGGCTGGCATGAGTGATCTGAAAAAAGCAGAACAATAACCTCCTCCATGGAGGATTTACGGCCTTGTACCGCTTAACTCCTGCTCGCCTCGTGCATCTCTTTAACCCAGCAGGGGTTTGACATAAAAAGTTTTTTTTTGTTCTCTCACCAGCTGCAGAAAAATAACTTTCTCCAAGCCAAAGCCAGAAAAAGTAGAGAGCGATCTTTCTTTGGCCCCAAAACACTCCATGGTTTTGCTCACTGCAGTTCTTCTAATGGAGAAAGACGGGCTGTGCGTGTCTGGCAGCATCATCCCGCTTGCCTCTCTGATGTGATAATGTTCCCTGTTTTCCAGCCAAATCTTGAGGTGGCCACAGCTGGGAGGGGAAATGCAGGACATGCGGCTGCGTGGGCAATCCTGGTGTCCTCGGGCCACATGGACACTGCGCAGGGGGAGAGCACAGCCGCCTTTGCTGATCTCTTGAATCACCTGGCCACTGAAATCAAGCAATCTGGAGTCATTCCTTTCATGGATCCCGGATCAGGCTCTGTGGCTGCAGACGGGGTGTTACTGGGTAAACGTGTGTGTTACTGCTGACAGCGCTGCACTGCTGTGCCCTTGGGCTGCCGGTGCTGGGAGGCTCTGGCGGCTCTGCCACCGGAGCATGTGGTGCATGTGCTGCTTGGGAATGTGTGTCCATGTGCGGACTTCTAGCCTGCTGCAAGTGGGAGGCAGCTCAATTCACGTAGGCCTGTAGGATCGTGTGTGTCAGTGTCACGGTGCAGAGGGAGCAGGCTTTCTGCGGCACCATCCGAATGCACGGTAGTTCCGAGATCCTTCTGAAGGAGCAGGGAGTTAAGACTCTGGTAGCTCCAGGCAGGGACTGTGGAGCTCTCCACATGTGCATGAGGTCTTTAGGTTCTGGACACTGCAAATGAAAAGGGGATAATTTCGTTCAGATGTCCATCCAGACTATTCTCCAGCTGCAGAATAACTTCAGCCCATCCTTCAGGAGTCAAGCAAAGGCATAATATATCCTTAAGGCCAGGGAAAGCATCCTGAAGATACAGGAGTGTGTTCTGAGAGTGTGCAGGGACTTGAAACACCCCGGGGGCTGCAGGACCTGTTGTACGTGCTAGCTCGCATGCTCGCTGTCCTCTTGCTGCGCTCGCAAGGCATCGCTGAGGTGCTTCTGGCCAAACCCCACCCAGGGCTGGTCTGTGGCTGAGTGCGGCTGGGACTGCAGCCGACCGAGTCCGAGGGCATCCAGGGAACCCCGCGGAGCATCTGCGTGCTTGTCTGTGTGCGAGTGAGCGCCGGCGTGCGCACGGGCAGGGACGAACCAGTATTTCCATGAAAGGCTGAGGGCTAGATTGCTCTCTCTCAGATTTTTACAGGGTGTAAGACAACAAGTCTGGGGAGATGTGCCTGCCCTCCCTCTGCCCTAGTCAAAATCATTATCTTCTTTTTATTTTACCTTCTTATTATTGCCTAGTTTTCCTTGATAAACTGAGTTTTCACTTACGAAAACTGAGGTAGGTAAAGCAATAGGGGAAAAGTAATAGTCAAAGAGAGCTTCATGAAAATATTTGCACAATGTAGTGTTATCAGGCCTAAGCGCTTGTACTGCTTTGCGCTGGTATTGCTGGGCACAGAGCTAAGCTAAATTTGTGGGAATTGGTTCTAGTCTCAAACTATTCCTGAATTTTTCCATGCATTGCTTTCCTTCATTCTTGTTACCCTTACAGACTTATCACTTGGATAGATAACCTGCTAGTCTAAACTACCTTTTTACACTCTAATGCTCACTTATTTACTGTGAGATGATAGGAAGTATAATTATGCCACAGATGTAAATGAGTGGCTACAGCGCACAGTGAAGGATAATCCTCACTTTGTGAAATTTGCCACCTAAATAAGAAATAAACTTGTAGACACAAGTGGAAGATCTTGTGACTGTCCTAGCTTGAAGCAAGCCAGGTATATCAGGCTGTTTGACACTAGTATCAGTCAGGAAGAGGAGAGACCTGAGGATGAAAGAAAAGTGCTTCTTTGGTAGCGTCCCTCCTTATAGGAGACTGGGACTGGCTGAAATGGGTATTGGTCCATGCATATAAGAGTTCTTTCTTTGGTCTATAGGCAACAGAGGAGATGCTGAGGTTTCCTCTGTCTTGGAATTTAAGGTTAAAGTACAGGGCAGTCAATGTGTGCCTCTGAAGTCACATGCAGCTCATAAGCAGCTCAGGTGTGGCTCATGTTCTGGCTATGCCAACTGATGAGCGTCAGGGCTGTGTCGGTGTATGGGCTAGAGGGTGATCTGACTCCTCGATCAGTCAGCAAGGTTACTGAGGGCAGCATCACCTGGTCGTCCAGCAGCCCAGCTGCATATGACCCAACTCCACCTGCAACATGGTGGGACCAGTGATCCCCTCCTGAAGCTCTCCGGAACTTGTGAAGGCTAGATGACACTGCTAGCATGTACAGGGGGATGGTGAAGGAGGTACAGACACAAGCAGCTCCAGGAGGATGGACCTGTACAGTTGGATGGGTGTGCACATTTTTCAGCACCATCTCCGATCACAAAGACTGAGGGAAAAAGCTCAGCTGGTTACTTTTGTCTCAGCGTGGCCTCTGTACCAGTGGACCAGAGTAAACTCCAAATAAAGCAAAGAGAGGAAGATCTGAAGAGTGTTGGACCCAAGTAAGGTTGTGGGTCACTGCTGGACACAGCTGCACATGGGCCAGCTCCAGGCTTTGAGAGCTTGTTTAAAATAAATACGAACACTGGGAGTCAAAGGGAAAGTGTTCAACCAGGGAAGAAGTTACCTGACCGCAGGGACTGGGCACTCTCTGCTCCCATTCCCTGAGCAGCCTGGGCTTTTCCTTCCTGCTGGGTATAGGAAGCATAAAACTTAGCTACTACTCCCTCCCCATTTTTCCAGGTCTGAGGCCCATTTCCTGGACAGACTGCTATGGACATCACGCGCTTTGCCCAGGAAGAGGGACCAGATGTCCTAGTTCTAAGAGCCATCTTTCTGGGGCTGCAGGGTATTGCAGGGTTTTGTTGTCATCAGGAATAACAGACATCCAGTCTTCCTATTACTGTTGTGCACAAGTCCTTTGTCACCTCCCTCCCCAGGAGACCTGTTACTTCGGAGTGGAAATCCAACCTGCCATGCCAAACAACGTGTTCTTTCACCGTGTGGTGAGAAAGTCGGATGGCCTCACATGGTCCGTGACACGTGTGGCTGGCAGAGTGGCTCTCTTCACGAGGAGAGGCCTCCTTTGTAGAGACAGGCAGTGAGCTGTAAGAATTAATATACAGGCAAACAAAGTGGAAGCAATCAGGAGGGAACATGATATCTGGAATGCGTCACAAAGCAAGGGCGAGCAAATAGACTTTCCAATTAAATGACTAGGCAGAAATGGAGGGGACTACCTGACAGGAGCCAAAGGGGGAGGGAGAGCCACCTTTTTCCCTTTGTGTCATCTTTTATACCGGCAGAAAATGACTGTAAGATGCAAGCATATCAAAACGGTGACCTTTAAATGCTTGTCCCAAACAAGTCAGATTGCTGACTTGGGGAGCAGTGGCATCGCAGCTGGGCTGGTTACATCTCTTAAGACCATGCTTTTAGCATGTCTTTGCATTTGTTCTTGTATCTTGCAGCAGAGAATAGATTAAGTCTATAGTGTTAGAAGGCAGGCTGGTCCCTCAGTTTGATAGTTGAATTCATACTTGGTTACAAGGTTATTCTACACACTAAAAATTTCCTCAGGCTAAAAGTTTGTGTTTGAGGTTGTTTTCAAAAATCTGGTTATTAAGAGCAAGGGTAAGAGTTTCAGAATGCTTCATGCCAATGGTTGTTGGTGTCTGGGAAGACTGCTTCTTTATTGAGCTAACAGCGGCTCAAGCACTCTTTGGGATATCTTCCTTGTAAAATTTCCAATGTTTCCAAGAGAAAAAGAGAGTTTGTGACATCAGGCTTCGCTCTGGGCTATGCTCACTTTCTCTCCACTTTCTGTTCTCCAGATTTGTCATTTGGGTCAACAACATGACTCAGCTTTTCGCTACCTCTGTGTCTGTATCTCTTTGTTCTTTCCACTGCTGTAATTTCCTGACTCTTGCTTAAATTATTCTGTGCCAGGGGCATATTTGGGCATTTAAAACAAGTTTCACTCTAAAGGCAGAAAGACTAAAACCTGATGGGTAAAAGCATCACTCTCTTGAGAGTCAAGAGCTAACTCTGTGGCTACAGTGTCTTCCCCTGTGGGAATAGCTGTTTCATTTATTCATTTGTTCATTCATCTTCCTAATAACATGAACAATAAATCCTCCAGAAGGAATAAGCCCATCTCTATTTGTCATCTTGAAGGCTTTGTTTATAATGATTCCTGACCTCTTCCAAGCTGAAGGATTATAGAGCTGAAAGTAAATGCATTCCCCAAACAATACAGAAATGCCAATGAGACAAAGCATAGTATAAAAGAGAGGAAAACAGCTCTGCTTGCTGCCACCTATACCCAGGGCAGATGATGTTTGCATCCCTTGCTGTAGCCCTGTGCCCTCGCTAGGCATTGTGACTTTGGCCAGCAGAAAGATCTGCTGTCCCCGTCCTCGCTTTCCTACTCTGCTCTGTCAAAGCTCTTCTTCCTTGGCCCCTATGGCCTTCTGCTCCATCCCAGAATTTGCTCTAGGAGGAATTTGCTAAACATGCCAAGTTATGGCTTGGTTAACTGGAAAGATTGTTCCTGGTATGACACAATGAAGTGCAACTGAAAAGCTGGTTCTCAGGTCTGTACCCTCACTATTCTGCCCTGGTCAGAAATGCTCTTCAATAGCACTAGGGGGAGAAAGAGAGGGATTTGGTTTTTTTGTTTAATGCTTGAATAGAAAAAATCTAATAAAATTTTTAGTCTGCACTGAATCAAAACATTTTTATTTCTGTCTGCAATGAAAATAAAAGGGAGAAATACTGTTTTTTTTTTTTTTTCAAACAGAGGTAACTTTGAAAATAAAGGAGATTTCAAAAGTAAAATCAGTACACTTTGTTTTTAGCCCCTTAATGGATCACCTGATTCTGAAAATGTTGAAGCTATGAGTTTTCACTTTATCAAGTGCTTTTTTCCACCTCCATTTTTGTGCCTGAAACTACTCGATGAATTAAGCCTGGGTTGTTTTGGTGAATGTGCTATGCCCTGAAACATAATTCCCAAAACATTATTCTCAACTTTCTTCATCTTTAGCCAATCATAGGTTCTCCTGAATCCTTTCCAAATGCTACTGTAATCACATGCTTTTTATACAGCAGTTGTTCATACCCTGCTTCTACCCACTTCTGTCTGTGCTTTATCAGTAGCTACCACTTAAAAAAAAATATTTTTTGTCAATAGCTATCATTAGTTCCCAGGATACTAATGTGTTTGGGCCACATGGATAGATGAGAGACTCACAAATTGTGGTAAGAAAAACCAGTCATCCAAAACAATAAAAAGTTAGGAGTGCTTCTAGGGACTGTAAAATAGCTATAAAATGCATATAAAGTGCCTGACCTAAAGGTTCAGCTTCAACTGCTGGTGACATGAAAAAGTTTGATGAACCAACCTTGATATGAAGATGCAGTTTGAGAGCTATCCTCAGTTTGTCTGCTGCCAGCAGTCAAGGATGGAGCCACTAGCCCTGGCTCTCCCACAAGATTGTGCATTTCTGGAGAAATCCAAAATGCCTCTGAGATACAGGAATAAATGGGAATAAATGAGTCTGCTTCATCACTGGCCTTTTGCAGTTACTTATACTCATCTGGTAAAGACTTCTGTGTATGACCTGTTAATTCAGAAAAGGAGCTTCTGAAGTGACCCAAGCAAAGTGGCAAAGGACCAGAGGTAGGAAAAGGCCTTGGATAACCTGGTGCCTCTCTCTGATACCAATGAAGGCTTTTCCCTGGTGCTCCATTTCCTAGGAGCGCTATGCTATTTTGTTTGGAAGTGTTATATGCCAAGCAATTTCCTGATGAACCCCTCAGTGTACAGAGGTGCTCAAAAGACATTTAAGAATTTGGCTCTTTTTGGAGGTGGCTTTTGGTCTGCTTCCACAGGCCTCAAAGCAGACCAGCTTTCTTAACCTTCACCTTACTTTCCAACATGCTAGTGAAGGGTAATCTCCATTTAACAGCAGCTTTTTTTCCCTCCCACTTCTTTCCCACTGTGGCTAGCAGAGAAATGCTCCTTCCCAGGGGAAAAACTGCCCTAAAAGAGAAGCCTTACAAGCACCTGGCACCAGGACAGAGGGAACACAAGGATCCAGCTCTGAGTCCTGTGTTAGGTCGCCACAACAATGAAGGCGATCTCCCCGACCTCCTCTTGCTGCGTGATCCTGAACAAGCCACCTCCGTTCTCTCTGAGCTCGGCTGTCTGCAGCTGAGGATGGGAAGCAGGAAGGCAGGGCAAAGTATCGTTATTCAGTTCAATCCCTCTTTGGAGCAGCTGGCTGCCTCTGAATCTGCTAACTCAATAAGTGCGGTGCTCTGCAAATCCTCTTCAGGCAATGAATCCCCTTTTACTCAAGAGGTTTATTCAGTTACTGTCCGCTATTTTCAGTAGGGAAGGCATTTTTATTGCAGCAATTCAATAAATTAGCAGGGATTGGTGTCAGTAACCTCCTTGCAACGTCAGAAATGCAAAGCTTCATGTGGCACCAATCCCATTATGGGGCTAATCTCATCTACTTCTCTACAGATAACTGTGTGATAAGGGGTCAAATTTCCTTGGCTGCCTTTGTGAGTGTGCTAAGCTTATTATCCTCTCCTCATCCCCTATAGGAGACAGGCTTTCACCTCCTAACCTCTTCTGTAATTATTCACTCTCTGATAGCAGAGCATGGCAGGTCTGGCTCTTGAATTCTACGTAATATGATATTATTTATCTAGTCAATATTCTCCTCTCAGTGGGTTTCCAATGATGGCTTTTCTCTCTGCTGCTTTTTCCCTTCTCTTTCTGCAGTTCTTCCTGCTGTGTAGTCTGACCTTTTAAAGTATTTCAAGGCCAGAAGGATCCTCCTAAAGAAACAGGACTTACAAGGAAAGAGGATGAGAGGAACATTCTTTGCCTCGTTCTGTTGATTATAGTGAAATGAATTAAATCCCTGAATGCTCCATGCTGAGTTATTGCAACTTGCCTCCCTCTTTCTTCACATTCCCCACTGGTGATAAATATTTTCTTTCTGCTTTTAGGGCTGCATAACTTCAGGTTTCATTTTCAGAAAGCTCCTTTACAAAATACCGCTGTCCTTTGTGAAGATTTTTTTCTCAAAAAGGTTTAATTTAACATAATCACCATTACACATCTCCAAAGTAAGATCCCTGTAGTAGAAGTAAGATCTTACTTCGTAGAAGTAGGGCTGAGCTGCCCTTTGGAAGATGCCTCCTGTTCCTCCATTAACCATAGAAGGCACTTGTTCCCTGACTTTCAGACAACTAATGTTAGTGAGAAGAATCCCACCCTCCACATCTTTATATTTGAAACACTCCACCCTCTAAAAAAACCCACATCACATAGAACTATCGTTGACTCCTATTCTCCTTGTCTTCCCTTCTTCTAGCCTAGAGATCCCTAACATTTGTGTCTTTGGCTGCATTCCCATCATCTCCCCAGGGGCAGCCACTACTTGCTGCATACTTAGATTTTCCATTGAGTCTATATGTTAGTTAATCAGCTGGAGATCACTTTCTCTAGCCTCAGAAGCTTCATGCTTTCCTAAGAAATGGGAAATGCACCAGGAACGAACCCCTCCTTACTTTTCCTTTATTACCATTCTATTGCATTTATAACACCTTCTGCATCTAAACAGCATACTTACAGCTTGCCCTGAAATTTGTGGGAGGGAACGCAAACATATTATCAAAGAAGAGGGTGCCAGTATAAACAGTGCTGTGTGCCTGTGGTGCTAAGAGGTACCAGGTGTCATGAAGAACTTTGCTGGGGCAGGCTGCAGGCCCCTGGGAACAAAACATCTATTGTACCATTGCCTGACTTGGCAGAACACTGGGCCTGGAGCCCCAAGCAAGCCCTTCCAGAGAGCTGTTACTAAGGGATTGCTCAGATACTGAGAATGCCTCATTTTTAAAGATAAAACATCAGAGCTGACACACTGCGCATTGCATTCAACCTCACCGATCATTTCCCTACTGACATGTAGCTTCACTGCTTACCATGGTGTTAGTCTATGCGCTTTGTAGGTCACTGGACTCTGGAAACACAGCAGACTAATGAGCAGAGTGTTGCCCTTTGTGTCACGGACTCTAATGAGTTTTCCTTGGCACAGAGGAGTTGGCCAAGAGAATCTGAATAAAAGAGCAGAGGACAAAACCATTTTTATGAAGTGCCTCCTAACCAGTATGCTCTTAAATCACTGTTGGAGCTCCTCTAATTCCATAAACAAGAACTAAAGATGGATCTCAAAATGGCGTATGAATATTAACAAATTAATCTTTAGTGCTCCCAGCTGCTATTGTGCTTTTAGTGATGGGAAGATAGACAGAGAGCAGTCAGGAAAGTTGGCCAAACCTGCATATTAACACCAAACTAATAACAGAACTAAACCTAAAACTTGAGTGTTGACTTGTAATGCTTTAAAATAATCATGGCGTAGCACAACATAATATTTTCCTACTTGGCTTTATTTTTATAAAATTAAGATCTTTTCTCTACCTTCAGTTAATTTTGGAGTCCAAATGCATTCTCAATGACTATCAGAAAGTAGAGACAGTAGGAGGGAGACTTATGTCTTTGTAAAGACATTTTGTAGAATGAAATCTTAAACTTACATTGAATGGAGAGATAGACTTAAGTGAACACTTCCTTGGTCCTTCGTGTTCCTGTGAACATGGTCTGCCTTTCAGAAAGTGGAAGCTTTCTGTGGAGACCTTACTGGCAGCTGCCAAGGTTACAAAATACGTGACCCCAAGAGCCCAATTTTTAATTTTCACTTGGTGTAGAGGCTGGCTCTTGTGAAAATGAGAGACCTCTAGCTCCAGTGTCACCAGGAGAATTAACACACTGGCTCCTTATCCTTCAACTCGGTTTTTAATGAAGTGCTATGGCACGTTGGGGGAACCTGTATGTGGGAACAGAAGGCCATAGACAGACTCAGATCTCAGTGTCCCACAAATGGGGCTGTTTACGAAAGTGAGATGAAATGAAAGGAAAATAGTGCAGCCATGCCAATAAATGAACGTTCTGTCCTGCACAGGCTTCCTTTGGGACATGGAGAGGATGAGGATTGCTAATCAACCAGCTATTTCTCACCATATATTACTTGCAGTTGCAAAATTGCTCACTTAAAGCCACTGTGGAAACAGAGGGTTTGGACTTGGGTTTGGCTGAGGATATCCTAAGTTATGAAGAGCTGTCTCTTAAAGAATGTAAAACAGCAACAGCTTGGAAGGGCTGCTCTTACCCAATCAGTCTTAAAGTCCCTTTTAGATTCCACTGTGCATATTCCTCTGCTCTAGAAGGCTACATGGACTGTGTAAAATAAATTCCTATGGTTTGAAAAAGGACCATTAAGCTTCTATCATTGTAGCTCCCCAGGAGTGGAGGAGGATGGCTGTATAAAGTAACACTGCAGGGTTTCTTGTTCATTCGCTAAGCAACGCCAGATAATCCTTTTCTCCAACTACAAATTAAAAGCTGATTTTCCTATTTACTCTTACCACAGACTCTGCCTCGGGGACTCAAAGGCTTATAAAGCTGAATCATTCCTGCCTCTTAATGATCATCCCAATGAGAACCATCCTGTGGCCTGGGTTTAGCTGGTGATGTTGCAGAGGGCAGGCTGGCCCTGCTCACCGTCCTGTGGTTTTGCTGATTGTGCAGCATTAAGCAGCCTGAGGACCGGGATCCCAAACTCACATTTGCTGAGCAATCACATTAGCACTGCAGATGTGGCTGCTTCCTGCTGTTTGTTGCTACCTTCCCATCGCAGGCTCATGCCGCAGCAGCAGAGCCGGAGAAATGGAGCCTTTGTCTGGGCCTCTGGTGCTCTGTTTTACAGTCTGACACCTCCCTCGGTGGCTTTGGGTGTAACGCTGCTCTCTGGACTGGCAGAGCCTCCAGCAACTAGCGCAGTGCATGTGACATGAACACAAAACACCCATGGTGCTGCAAGAGAGACACCTTGGGGCTGCTGCCACTCCAAGCGACCCTGGGAAGGGCTGCTGCTGCATGGACCCACTGGTGGCTGTGGAGGTGCCCTCGGGAGCCCTCAGGGAGATGAGGATGTTTCCAGGACGGATGAGTGCTGGTAGGGCTCACGTCCACCTCTGCTTCTCCTGAGCCAGGTCTGGCCAAATCTGTTCAACCCATCAGAGGAGGCAGCTGGGCGGTGGCCTGAGAGAATCCAGTTTAAGGAAAAAACTACCAGTTCTGCAGCTTTCCCAATTGTCACTTGTCCTGACAGTGCTGGCAGAACAGCAGAATACAGGATATTTTGCCTCCTCAATCATACTTGAAATGTGTCTTGTGACAGTTTATTTCATATCCTAAGATGTGGTCTTGAGCCAGCAGATAGGAAGTAGACACATTTACCTGTCAACACCCTCTTTCCAAGGAGCAATGGGCTGATGATTGCATTTCATCAAGACAGTACATGAACATAGGGTGAAGGGGAAGAATGGCTTTAATCACGGCTCAGAATAGCAGCTGCTGTCCCAGGCACTGAGGGAAGATCAGTGCATGCTGCAGTCGTACTGGGTGGCACAATGACATCCAGCACTTGGTCTGAAACACAGGGTTAGGCAGCTCCATGGGGAAGACTGAGGGCACAGCTGTAGTAAACACATATGCAAGACCACAGGTTTTGATATGAAGGAAAAATGTGTACTTTATCCCAGGCTCTTCTGCGGGGTCTAGCTCATGGCTGCATTTGCCAAGTGGTTTATCACATAGGCCTCACAAGATGCTGTTTGCCATTTAATGATGTTCTCCAATCCGTCTTCCTGCTGTTGTATCCCCTGGTGCCAAGCATCTTAGAGAGCTTTATAACAATAATCTAAGTGTGGTTGGAAATAAAAATTGCTCTGTTCCCTTTCTGTGCTTGCAAATGTAGTGCCAGCAGCTCTTCAAAAACTTTCCTCATTCTTCTAGTTCATGAAATGTTTTACTGCCTGCAGGGAAGGGTATGCTCCAGGCGGACAACAAAACAGGGTAGGATCAATTAGTAAGGAAGCAGCAAAGCTTTTTCCACACTATTTCCTGCCTCTGTGTAAACAAATCCTTGGATTAGTATCCTATTTCCAAATTTCCTTTATTGCCTTATGCCACTTTGCTCACATATAGGGACTATGTAATATAGGGACTGCAGAACTTGCCATCTGAAAGACGGGAAGCGTTGAGTGAGACAGTCAGGCTGCTTCAAAGCAGACATGTAAAAACTGCCTGCAAGCTGGGGGATTCCCTCTGTCCCAGGAGCTGGAATTACCTTCCAGCCTCATGACAGACAGAAGAGCCAACAAAAAGAAGGGGATAAGGCGCTTTAAGAGCTATGCTATCAGGTACTTCATTCTCTTGTGTGTCTAACATTGATAACAGTGAGCAGGAGTAACGAAATAAATCCAGATTAAGAGCTAGGACAGCCTGATTTCTTGGCACAATTCTGATAGCTTTGCATCCTCAGCAAGTTGATTGTCCCTGTCTTCCACTAATGCTAACAGAGGAATGTTTGTAAAGTGCTTTCAACTTAAGTATCTCTTGGGTAAATAAATGTTGTTAAGAAAGTACTGCAGAGATAAGGGCCCTTGTCAGGTGTTGCAGAGTGGAAAGAGAAGTATGAAGAGCTGTGAGAGACATTGTCCTGTCAGAAAAGGAGGAAGATAATCTGTAATTCAGTGGAAGACCACCCAGAATTTGAAGGATCTGCAAGATATAGTTACTTTCTTTCTCCATGTGTTTTGGTGGCCATACTTCATTCTTGAATTGGACAGGGAGTCAAGAGCATCCCAGGCACAAGAGCTTGCAAAGCGGGTGCTAGGCCTGAGCACTAACCTAGCAGTGGGCCTGGGATAGAAGGATTCAGACTATGGCTGCAATTTATCTTTTAGGATTTTAAGCTATGTGCCAGATGCTGCAGCAGATGCAAGCAGCATGGTGAAGGCCAATCAGCAGAAAGCAGCATGGCAGGTAACATACTGCCACTACGAATTCACTACAGCACCTAAACGTGAAATGAGAGGGATTCAGTCTACGATCTTCTCAGAGCTGATCACTGGATCTAAGCAAGTCAGTTCACCAGGGAAGGTTACTACTACTGCTGTTGCTGTGACGGGCACAGGGATGCCGGTGCCGCCGTCACTCCAGTCCATGGATGCAGCTCACCTGAGTGAACCACCATCCCTCCCACCACTGCGTCTGGGCAGTGCAGAGCTCCATGCAAAGGCTCAGCCACAGGAGGGAAAGCTGATATCCCAAACTGGCCATGCCGACCCGCTGGGTTATTCGCTCTCTCTCTTTCCACACAAGGCATTAAACAAATCACCCAGTGTCCCATGACTGGAAGTCTGCCACCGTAACTAGTGACTGGAAACCTTTTTAATCCCACATATATCTTCCTTCTTTCCCATCCATCACAGGAAGCATGAGGAGCCCTTGTTTCACTGCCAGGATTAATGCTGGCATCAGTCCTACTTCGGCCTGAATGCCCTGCTCTGAGAGCGTTGCCTTCCCTTCCAGGAAGCCGCAGGTAGAGGTAGTCAGATTTTTAGTTAATGGTCCAGAGGAGAGAATCTGGCCAGGTACAGCTGTACTAGCCAGTCTTATGTCTGGAAAGGATCTGAGATCTCCTTTTTTGAATGTCCAATAGAGGTTCAGGGCCCAGCCTTGAGGTTTCATAGTGCAACAGCATCAGCACAGCCATTCCAAGGTCTCGGAGGACCGGCGTGGTGGTGAGGTGGCTGGAATGCCTTCAGCAGAGGGACTTGCTGACAGGAGCTTGTCCCTCAGAAGACATGAGAGATTTCAGCACTCAGGGAGGGCTACTCTCCCAGATGTGCCCCTTGGTGTCCTCTTCGGGTGATTCGACCTCAATTACACAAATGCAGCGGCATTTGGCTGTTCTGCCCTCACAGCAGAGCAGAGCTTGTCTCCATCTTTCTGCGCTGTGACTGTTGCTGACACCCCCTTTCCTTGCCTGTCCTTCAGGCTTACAGCAATGTCCCTCCATGGCACCTTGACAAACTGCATAATTTACGTCTTTTCCTCTACATCTCATTAGAGATATTTCTCTTATTGCATGCTGGAGACCTGTTTGGGGGCACTTGCCTGTGTGCACATGTCTGGGAACAGGACACGTGTCTTAGCAGACATTTAGAAAGGTTAAGAAGGCAGCGAGCGCCTGCTCTCTCTGGTCACCCTCGGCAGATTAACGTGCCGGGTTAATGGAAGTGAAATGCTATTAGTCATCAGCAACCTGACAGATCTGTCCCTGGACGGAAATGCTTTGCTTTGAGCAGGTAGCTAGGACAAACTCTTTAGAATGCAAACCTGAAAACGGGCAGACCCCAAAAGCTCTGGAAACCCTCTGGAAGTGAAGTGGGACTGATTTGGGCAGGATTTGGAACACTTTACCAGGTCTGATTTCTAGGATTGACATACAAACAAATGTGGTTGATTCAGGGATGCTCAAGCTCAGGCCTGGCATGTGGTAACCCACTCTTGTGGTCCAGCCTTGGTTCACTGTTTGCAGAGGACCTGAAATCAGACCCCAAACTTAAAAGTTAAGTAAGCCAAATACTTTTAGAGAGTGGATGTGTGAAGATACATTTTGGAGCATGAGAACACCTTATGCTCTCTGTTGAACTGTGGACTTTGTAACTCCCTGTCCATCACTGAGCAATTTTCTTCCTCTTAATAGGCACAGCATTCATCAAATAGATGTATACTAATGATTAAAAATAGATCTGACCTTTAATCCCTTGCACAAAGTGAAATGTTTGGAAAAACATAGAGAGTAGGGGCTACATTTATTCTGTGGACAAGTCTCCTTGACTGCTCCCTGCAAGCAAGAAAGGAGTGTGTACAAACTGCATACAGAGGGCAGCGTGAGAAAGGTTATAGGTTAGCACAAAAAAAACCCAAATTACAATGATTCAGAAACAAGCAAACCATCTTCAAAATCTAGCACAATTCTAAAGGCCTGAGTGTATGTGGCCAGTAATACCCAATGTAATGAAACTTATTTCCCTTGTTCTCTCTGCTAGGGGCACAACTGACTTTCTAATCTTGTTCCTCCCTTGCAGGGTTGATTTTATGGAACAGTATTTTTACACTGCTTAGCTGCACCTCTGCAGCACTGCAGTCCTGCAATAGCTTCTAATTAGCTTTAAAGCAGAATGGTAACAACGCAGTCCCTATATTTCTTTGTTCCTGCGGGGACCAATGAAAATGTTCTTATCTGTGGAGCTCATGAAACTTGCGTGGGCAGGTCCTATCTCATGGTTAGGACTGACACAATTTTAAAGACCATTCTTTACATTGCCAATGCCTGGGGTTCAGTGGAACGCTGTGACTCTGTTTTTCAGGGCTGCTCATGTATCAAAACTGTGGACAGTTTGCTGCATGTTCTAAGGCAATTGAAATATCTGTACTGTGTCCAGATTCAGCAGTCACATACCAGATTCCCACATCTGTGCATATGTCTTACTTATTGCTGCATCACAGAGATTCCAGAAATCTTAGCCAAGACTGTTACTCTTTTTCTAAGAGTTTTCACATTTATGAGGAAATACTTTGTGTTTGCATTGACCACTAAGAATCATACAGCATTTCCAAATCAAGAGAAGGTGAAAAGACACTGCATCAAAGTTCTACCACATTTTTTCCTTTTTCTTAGGCTGGGTATCTTCTATCACACCCTGCTGACCCAGCTGGATGAGCTTGCTATGTATATAAAGCCATGCTATAAACAGAGATATATTGACAAGAGAGAGCTTTTGCTGTCTAGGCATTCGTGATGTGGGCAAAATCTGCTGCCATTGAAGAGCCCCTCTTGTTTAACTGTTGTGATGGAGGGTCTGCAGCGCAGATTTGCCCAAGCGCGCCTCCTTTGTGCCTCTGGCCCCGTTTCACTCCTCTGACTTGCAGGAGGGTGAAAGTATAAGCTAATGCATGGATACTATTTTGGGGGATCCTTGCTTTAGCTCCCTTGCAACACAGTGCTATCTTTTCCAGTAATGATCAGAACTACCCTATACATTTCTCCTTAGAATATATAATTTTGGACCTCATTATGCAATTATTACCACTCTATATCATTACCTATGTGAATTGTTTTTCTTAATTAAAAACAATACCAACTTCGGCTTCATTTATGGTGCTGCAAAGTGATTAGCCCCAGGAGTAGAGAGGGCTCCTCCAGGCACTGTATGTTCCCCAGCACACCTCAGTCGTATCAGTGTATTCTGCTCTGTGCTTCCTGCAGAAACACACCAAACTGTGCAAGCCTTTATAGTGTCGTATGGGGTTGGCTGAGAAATATTTATAAGAAAGGAGGACAAGACTGTAACTGCAGACACAATTATAACATTATTACCAATTTAAGGGGGTTTAAATCAGATCAGCAGAAGCAAAGTAACTTCATTATCTTAATATGTTGTGGTGATTTGTCTTGTAAAACCACTATGAGACAAGTTTTCTCTTTTCTGACAGAGTGAAAGGATAAGGGATGCACTGGAAATGCTGAAATGTTCAGCACTAATAAAGGAAATGTTACAAATTGTTTGTCTTTTTGACCTGGGGCCAGCAGGTCCCAAATGTTTTGAAGCAAGAAGTCTTTCTCAGCACTTCTCAGGCAGAAGCAAAATTAAAGCTAATGAACACAAATGAGCAACACAGGGAATAACCCTGCAAATCCCATTTTCCCTCTTTGAGTGAGCCAGCAAAGTCCACCAAGGTTTTAGGAAAGGGTCTTCCCTTGCTGGAGCCGTGTACCCAACCCTGTCACCTCCTTCTGCTCTGCACATCTATCTACATCCTCAGGCTAGGGATTCCCTTGACTCTCGCCATAGCTTTTTCACAGGGTTGGCTGTTTTTCCAGCTCCTGTGAGGCACCTAGGGCTTGCTGTGACGTCCGTGCTGTGAGCTGTGCTTTGCCACTGCTGCACCAGCACTCCCTGGGGTCACATCGCTCTGCTGGACCCAGTCTGGACACAAGGCCATGTCTACCAAAGCCCTGGGCCACCTCAAAGCTCTTTGCCATCCTTGAGCCTTTATCCTCCCTGGACCTCACCCTCTGAGGGGTAACGCTGCGTCAGCCTTATCGATGGTGTCTTAAACTGTGCTCTGCTCTGACTGCTGTCTCCTGCTCGGATATATGCAACCAGGGATCTTCCGCCCTGCCAAGCTGCCATGGGGTGGCTAAGTTGCAGTGCCGGTGTTGGAGACGGAAGGCTAGTGCAGAGTTGGGGGATGACTGGGGAGTCTGGGCAGTATCCAAAGTATGAGCATTTGTTGGGATCATTGTAGACTGGACAAGCTCTGGACACAAGTCCTCTTTATCTGAAGGGGTACTATTCCATGCACATCCTCTAAGCTATAGACTGTCTGGATCTGGTGAGCTGGAGATTCTTATTTCTCTAATATATATAGTCCGTACGTCCTTCTTTGGTACCATATCTTTTTCTCTGCTTTTCCACAGAACCCTCTAGGTTCCACATGCCTCTATGTGCAGGGTAGAAGGGGTGCAAGACCATTTTTGTAAGTGCTGCCATTAGCTGGAATACCTTGATTTCTGCCCAGAGAAGTGAGTCAGCGTTGCATAGGTACATGAGTGCAGAGCTCATCTGACTTTATGATGGACTGCAAATGTGACACAAGACAAAGGGAATCAAATCAAAATTGAAGTTCCTTAGATCAAAACCAAGACCTGGCTCAACTCCCAAAGGCCTGTACACCCCAAAATGGAAAATTTTACACTTGGGCTTTCCCAAGCCCCATCATTGCTGAATAGGATAATTTGGAGTCTGGCTGGGGAGGTTTCATCAAGCTGAATATTTCAGTCGGTTTTTCCTAACCTTCCTCAGAGAATAAGAACAAAGACCCAGCAGTTCAAATCCCATAGCCCAGACATTCAGACCAGGAGCAGTCAAGTCAACCTTCACTCTGGTTCAGCACAAACATAAACAGGATATATGCAAGGAACAGACAAGTCCTAAATCTTCTGGAGCTATATGAATTGGCTAGAGCGGGGGCAGGTCTCTATCCCTATGGGCACAGAAATCAAGGGGATTTTCTTTCCAGAGCTGAGAGCAGGTCACTTGGAGAGGGGAGATCGTGAGTCCTCCTGCAGCCAGACAAGCGAGAGCCGGGAGCGAGGACAGCCGGCACAGCATGTACCTGCCTCGCTGGAACGTGCCGACTGCAGCGAGCTTGGCCGGAGACTCCTGCGCGCACTTGCAACACGTAGCCCTTCCAGGCAGCAGCTCTACGTGCGCGTAGAGCAGCCCCAGCAGCGGGAGGGAGAAGGGAGGTGAGAGGTGACTGACAGCTCCCGCGTGCTCCCTCTTTGCCCTCTGAGGACAACAGGTATCCATCCATCCTCGCTTGAAAGGGGAGCAGGGAGTGTGGGAGACATGTTAGCCCAGGCCCTGTCAGCAATGCAGTGACATCAAATCCCAGTTTAGTCTGGCTAGCATGAGGTCAATAGGAATGAAGATATGGAGAGATCAGCATTAGCTTGGTTTAGGTCCTATGAACGCAGCGTGCCTCGGGAAGCAGTGGGACACAGACAAATCAAGTTTTGGTTGTAAAGGCCAGGAGTGTGAGGCAGACCAGTGCAGCCAACGTGGGCTAAATCCCGTACACGGCCAGTGTCCTCCCCTGTGCTGGAACCAGACTTGTCCGCAGGCTGCTGTGACCCGGTTGAGTGGCTGCGTAGCCTGGGGACACGGCTGGGTTCCCTCGGTGTGAGACACACCACGGACACGGCTCCAGGCTGGGGCACCAGCACTGCTGTGCCTGGCCCCAGTCGGCTCCTTAGCTGACGCAGGTCCCAGCCTGAGGACGTCTGACCATCGAGGCTAAGGCAGTACTGTGCTCCACGGCAGTGTCTTCATACCAAGGCAATGTAGGTTTTTTTGCTCCATGTTTTTACCATTGCAGGGCTTGGCCCCAACACTGTGTGCAGGGCTGTGGCAATGGGTTCCTCTCAGCTCTGACATCCCATGGAAAGCTCGTGCATCACAGGATGCTGCCCATACTCAGCATCCCTGGAGCCGAGCCTTTGGCTCCAGCCCATCTCCCATACCTGGCTTTTAATCATTTTATCCCATTTGGCTGCACATGAAGGATGATGGAAGACAAAAATCTGCTCTGAGTCCTCTACAGTGAGGGCTAGACAGAGCTGAGTAATTGGCAGGTGTTTCAGAGCTGCCTAAGACACACAAATGAGAAAGCTCCCAGAATTTTCTTGATTTCAGCTGCTGCCTCTGTGCTGCTCACTGGGTCTGCTGCTCTTTCTCTGCCTCTCCTTTCTGCGTGATGGGACCAGAGTTTCCAGGCTTCCTTCTCCATCAGCTGGTCCTGGCAATAGTGCCCTTTCGGAGGCCATAAGTTCATTAGCAAAGCCCTTTGCCTTGTGGTTACCAGTTCAGAGCACACTTGGTTTCCCACCAGGGATGCAGAGGTCCTTCTTCATCTATGGCCTGAGAGCTGAAGGAGCCCTTTGACTTGGTCCTTATCTCACTGAGAGAGGAGAGAGAGGGGTTTATTATTCCACATCTTAGCTAAGAAGGGGAAGGATGCCATGTAGCTCACTGACTAGCTTGGGAGCTGGCTGTGATTTTGAACCATACGTGTATCCGGCCTGCCTCACACCCTGTGGCTTCTTGTGGTCCAGCAGCTTTTCCGTTTGGCTTCTCACCTCTCCGCAGGCTGACGGGGTTCCCAAGCAGTTCCCAAATCTAAACACCAACATCAACAGCTGCCCTTTCCCTCCCGGCCCCAAGGAGTAAGTGGCTCGCCAGGCTCTGCTGGAGAGCGGCACGTGCGAGCGATGGCTGTGCTGAGTTTGCGGAAATACGCACGCTTGTGCTCATGTGAGGAACACGCCAAAGGAAGGAGGGCGCAAGGCCCGTGGGCATTGCCGTCCCTCACAGCAGGAGCCCCGGCTGTGCCTTAGTCTCTCCCATTTCTCTTCAAGGTTCAGCAGCCTTGTAGTCCCAGCGCTGTGCTTTCTGTCACGCATTGATGTGGCAGCAGAAGGAGAGAGTCTGTAAATTTGAGCTTAGGAGGAGGAAGGAGAGATGCCTCTGTCCAGGTTTGCTCAGAGTGGCAGAACCTGAGCCATTAGGGATACCTTCATTAGTACCAACAGTTCCTTGGAGATAGGTCCTAGTATTATGGAATAGGGAGGGAATGTGAATTTGAGTGTCAACACTAGCTAAGAGATTGGGTGTCTTTGAGGAGGCAGAGGAGGATCCAAGGTGGTGATAGCTGCTAAATGGTCCTGAACGTGGTCTCTCCTGCTTCCTGGGGATTGGAGAGTGAGGGAGAAAGTGAAGGTGGGAGGGTATTTGTGCACTGATATCACCCAGGACAGAAGCCAATGTGTGCCATTGACGTCAAATCTGACCCCCGGCAAAGATGAGTGTCCTGTTACAGTCAAGTAGCTTTCGACTTAGGAGAAATGCCTCTGTGCTGAAGCTGTTACAAATACTGGAGGTCCCAGGAGACGGAGCAATGGCAAGGTCCTCAAGGGGGAGGCAGTGCAGACCTCTGTTAAAGTAAAGACAAAATAAAACTTCAAAGCTGGGAGAAGCGATGAGCTTGATGTGTTGTGAACTCCAGGGCTAATTTGGACAGCTTCTTTCTCTGCCTTTTCACCCTCCCTGGTCTCAGATAACCATTGTTTAAAGAGGCTCAGAAATGTGTGCTAACAAGTCCAAATGGGTGTGTATCCTGGGCCTGAAAATGATGATACCACCCTCTGAAAGACGTGTGTATGCGAGAGTTTTGTCCAAAAAGACTGGCAACTTCAACCCTAATGTATATGCCACAGCGCAATTTGTTGTTCCTTGTCCCCAGGCATTTTGCTGTGGTGCCCTGTACAGCTAAGCCAACAGGACAGGAGAGGGTGCTCAAAGCCTGAGTAACCCACTCAGCCCTTTGTATTGCAATGTGGGGCTCTCTATACATCTTAAAATACGATTTGAAGCTCTGGGGGGGAAAGCAGGAGTTTTTGCACAAGGCCTGGGATCAGGTTGTGGCACTCTGGAGTAGGAGTGTTTGCATGAGGTGGCTCAATGAGCAGCTAGGTGAGCCTGTTCTCTGTAAAAGAGAATTGTGGTACTGGGGAAGGGCTTTAAGACAGGGGAAAGAAAGTCTCTTTTTAGACAGTCCAAGAAACAGCATGAGGATTTCTGGAATTGCACCCCTAACTTGCAAGCACTTTCTTGATGCCAACAGGCCTGATATCCACTGTAAGGAGTGAAGTGCATTTCGCCTGCTCCAAACTGCGCTCACTGCTGGCCTTTCTTTCTCTCTTCCTTTGCCTTTGCACCTGAGTGCATTTGCAGCCCTTTAAAGGGTCTTTTCTGAGTGAGGTGCAGAGTGTGAGGGAGATGCTGGGCACTGTCCACTGTTGCCTGGCTGCCAGCAAATTCAGCATGGTTATATATAGGATCTGAGCGAAGGCCTTCGAAGCAGCACTAGCAGCACTTGGACCTGAGTTCCTCGAACACGGCTGGAAAAATTCCACTTGGCATCAGTTAATTCACCATATGATATTGCTTCCTTCTGTTTTTATTCGGACAGTACCTCCAAACTCTACCCTGTAGGATAAGTGCTATTTTTGGGGGTAGCATTTGATATCTTTCTATCTCCTAACTGTTCTTGAAGGGGCGGTCTCCCTCCATGCAGGGATGAAAACAAACTTCCCAGCCTGTTTCACCAGCCCAGGTTCACAGGGGCTGAAGTGCTGCACGACTGATGGCTGGACCATGGGGTCTCTGAGAAGCTGGACATCCTCTGTCATGTGTCTATGGAATATTTAGCGTAGAAAATCCCTGCTTCGCAGTAGTCAACCCCAGTGCTACTGTAATACCAACCAATTACAAACAGTGGTTGAAGGCAGTTTGGGAAGCCAAGATTAGCATGCACCAGAATATTCATGATCTGCACCATGTCTTCTCAGCAGCCTCCTGTTGGGACAGTAACTTTCATAGACAACTTCCACATTCTGAGCGCAAGACTTCTACTTTCTTGTTTTGAGCTGATGGTTTTCTGTGAAGTTATCTAGCAAGAAGAAACGTGCAGGATTCAGGAGCTCCACATTGCTCCAACATGCCATGCTCCTACACTATACTGGTGCTGCTGATATTTTCAGAGGAAGGGCCTGGCTGGGGCTTCTGACACCCTTCTCTATTCCCTGATACAAAGAAGCCCAAAAATATGCCCAGGTGAGTGATTCCCCAGGAGACCATGCTGAAAAGGGCTGTCTGTTCCTCAAAAAGCTGGTCTGAACTCTTCTTTGCAGGGACTGCATCTGAAAAGAAATTCACCTTCTCCTCTCACTCACCAAATCAGGACAAGCTAGAACCCTCTCTTATGCATGTCTGGATAGCAGCCCTCTGCTCCTGCTTACATGGAAAACGGTATTGGGAAAGCATCTGTGTATTTTTAGCTACTTTTAATATGAAGTAGCAGCTGGAAATGAGAAGGACAGCCAGCACTACATCACCAGCCAGCCCTTCAGCAGCTGCTGTGCAGCCCCAGGCCCGCAGGCACTTTGTGATTCAACACAGGTCTGTGGGCAGCTGGGTGCAGCTGGGGCAGCTCTGGGGTAAGGCACTACCCAGCCAGAATCAGGAGCTGTAAATACTGTGTTTTCCCCACAAATACATCTGAGCTGCACAGGGTTCATGTCCAATGGCCTCAGCAATATGGCAGCAGTGAGAGTCAATACCAATGATGTCTTGTGTCACTCAGAGGTGTTCTCTTAACATGGGAGAATGATAAGCGAGAGGGCAAGGAGAGGGATAAAGTAGCCCCTGCTGTGTCACCCATAAGAAACAAGAAGTGGAACTGTGCAGTAGTGCCTGGAAACCAAGACTGTGGTGGGTTTGGAGAAGAAAAAGAAGGAAAAAGAAGTGAGTGAAACACCCAGATGACTCTGAGATGTAGCAAGAGGTCAACTTGCTGTCCTCTTTCACAACACCGTACATGTTTCTTGTGAATAAAGTATCTCCCAATGTACGCACATATATGTGCACACTATATGGATTGGAAACTGGCCACAACTTCTCTTTGCAGCCAGCCTGAGGAGAGGGAGCTGGATGGTGATGTGAGCTGGTTCGGCTGTGCTTGTCAGGAGGGTGACACAGATTGGAGACAGGGCTTGTTCTACTCAGCAGTGCTTTTCCCTGTAAAACAGTAAGGTCCCTCTGCAGTGCAGGTACTGCTCTGTATAGATGAAACACAGATGCACCCAAGCCCACTTTAATCCATCTCCCTTGGGTATCTGTAGATGTGTTCTTCTGGCCTTGGGGAGCTCAGGCCACTCTCCCATCCATGTTTAAACCTGTCTCGGGCATACTCCTCAGCAGTCATCACCATGGCAAACCCACCTTTAGTCTATGACCATCCGTTTTCTAAGTGGAAAGGCACCTAGGCTGAAGGAACTGGAATATAAGGCACTTATACGTCCCCAATCACAAGGAGTCTCGTGCTGCTACAAAAATTGCACAGCTTTCATTAAGAAGCTAAAATCTCCATCCTATTTAAAGACCATAATAGTCTGATTTTCTTATAAATCCTCCCTTTGCTTAAAGTGCTTCATGGCACAGCTTTGCCTCCAGAGTAACTAAGTAAAGGCTGCAACATCATTTGCAATAATGCATCACTTCCCTGATTGCTGCCAGGCTCCTCTGGCTCTCTCCAAAGCAACCCCAACAGGGTGAATCCACCCTGAAATCAGTAAACTTGCACTTGACACTGGGCTAAAATCATGCTTAACAGCTACTACACAGAAAAGAGAAGAACAGTAACTTCTAATACAGCAGTTGGAGAACTGGCTCACTTCCCAACTCTCTCCATCTTCCTCTGTTTCAATGCAAATGTCTGTGAGAGAAACCTTTGCCACCAGGGATTTGTCAGCCTGCCACTTTTATTTCCATATAAATGCCTCCTACAACCATCAGATTTAGCAGATGGTAGGAATAAGTAATTTCTGAGAGGCAGAAATGCAGAGCAGGCTGGTAATTAGGAAAATCCAGCTGAGGAAACATGCTTTGCAGGCAAAACATTTGGCAGTGGAGCATTTCCCAGAGGAGCGGGCTGCACATCTGGCAATGGCAGCAGCAGGTTGACTAACATTCAACTACAGAAAACATCTGGGTGAATACAACCTGCAGATGGGATTTGGGCTGTGTTTCTGGGTAAAGTAGATCCTAGCTAATCTGCACTTCCGAGCCCATGTGTACTGCTGCCCTGTTGGGGAGGTGCCCAGCTGTGGGACACCAGCTCCTTTCGGATCTAGAAGACAGGTTGCATCTCTGGTCCCTGCCTACGTCACCTGTCCGAGCCACATCTGGCAAGCAGTTTAGGGATGAAGTGCACCTCCCTGAACTTATTCCTGGGACTTGTTTCCCACCCCATCACCAAAATCTTGCATATAATCATTCCTGACTGCTCTCTAAAGGATCATCTCTTCATTTCTTTGCTGGGCTCAATGTAGCCTGCAACTGGCTGTGACATTAAGGGTAACAGAGCTTTCATTGCTGGTAGGAATGTGATGACCATGAAGAACCCAGCTGGAATCCTGATGTTTGCAAAATGATTAGGCTCAATCTGGAAGCAGTTTGGAAGAAAGTAAATGGGAACAATTGCAACAGCCTCTACCTTGAAAGGGAAAATGCCCTTTGCCTGTTCTACATGGTACAAGGAAAGCATCCCCAGACACACCACTGAAATGGGGTGGTAAACATAGTAATCTAAGAGCTAACAGCCACAATTAATTCTCTTTGCAGTTTCTAGTAGCTAGAGAGGCTTTCATCAGGCAGGATATATCCATCTGAGGTAATTTCCTTTATTATTCAAGCCTGCTAATTGCCTGTTCCATTGGTCTCTAACGCAAATCTTTCAAAGTTTAAGACAGTTTCAATTTTATAAAGTCATTAGTTTTAATTAATAGATAAAGCTCCTCCATTATTCACAGAATTAACTCCAACTGAGATGAAGAAGACACAGAGCTAATATGTGGCTCTGTGCATTAAGCAGGAAATTTTTCATAAGTTCTGTGATTAAAGGTAGAGAAAGGAATTCGGGATTTATTTGGCAGATAAATGGAAATGCAGAGCAAAGTGTTCTTGCAAAATTCTATAGGGCTTGAGTAATCTCAGATGTGCTATGATTTGCTGCCAAAATGTTTTGTGTTCTCCTCCTTATACACATCCAGAAAGAGCGGCCAGTGGGTTACATCTGTGTATCCACAGCGGGTGAACGGGGCGCGGGCTTGGAGTCTGAACAAAATGACAGATAACCTCTGGGTCTGGGCTCTGAACGGCCAAATAGGTGACAGGTCAGGCTTTTCTCTACAGAAAAGCACCCTGGAAATGGCAGCGACCTTTCTCTTGATAGCACTGGTGATCTCTCTCACACTCCCCATCTCTACACCCTCCCCCTGGGCTGAGCTTGACTAGGGAACAGATCAGCTTTGCCTTTGAGGCCTGAAGAAACACACACAGACTTGGAAATAAAAGAAACAGAGGCAGGATGAGGAGAAGAGGTGGAGAGAGGATGGTTTTAGTGAAGATACAGAACCATGTGGTCAAAAACATCACCCTCAGTCCCCAAACCTAAAGTTGCTCTTCGTGATGAATGTATCTAAGCTGGGATATGTGGCAGAGCTTCTACATGGTGGTCCCCTCTGGACAGGACTGGCTGCAGTTTCCTTTCTTGTGCTGTTTGGTAGCACCCACCTCCAAGAGGCCAGCCCAGAGGTATAGCCGAGCAGCAAACAACTTCCCCATGCTATGAAAGTTGCTGACCTTTCAGGAATTCAATTCTGCTTTTAAAACAGGATCTTTAAGACTCTTTTGCAGTGTGGAATGAGAAATTGAGGCTTGCTTAATGTGTGTTCACCCTTTCTCTGAAAAGTTATGCTTTTTAACAAAAGTCTCATTTTACTATCTGCAAAGCACAGCATCAGGAATCCTGTTTCCTCCCTGACCCCAGCTAGATTAGTCATTCACATGCTTGATCCCTTGGGAGCAGCCGTAACACAAATAGAGGCCATGGGGGGAAGGCCGAAGAGACACACACGGAGCCTGAAGAGAGCAGCTGAGCAGGTCAGTTCAGCCAAAATCTGCCAGTTTGCTCCTTTGTTCAGTGAAAGGCAGCAATGTAAGAAGGTCCTGAACATAATCAGGTCAGTAGTTATGTAGCTTTCTCCCCCTGGTGAAACGAGGCTGGAGAACTCAAGCAGCGAGGAAGGCTAGTGCAGAGCTAGAAGAGTGGCTGTGGAGTGGGAGGACATCCCCTCGTGCCATGCGATGCCATGTGTGACCGCAGGGCAGCGTGCTGCTGTGAAGGGAAGGAGCTTGCATCAATACAGTCACTGGCTTTGACCCAGCAAAGGGTGGCATTGCCACAACCAGTGACTGTCTCCATATGGGGTGACATCCACATTCAGCAAACAGGCTGACTTTACTGAACTAATGTATGCATTCACGGCCAAAGAATACTTGAAAACAAATAAATGCCACAAGGCTTAACTGGGAATTAATTCTGCAGAGCAGAAGACAGCATGACAATGAGAACTGAGCTGACGGGGCTGAACTGTGAGCCGCAGTGCAGTATCACTTTGGGCAATATGTAGCACTTCCAGTTCAAAGCAGAAGGCAGAGGAGCTGTCAGCAGCTTTGGTGGGATAAAAAAATGGTAATTTGCCATTTTTATGCTCCATTAAGTGAATACAAAGAAGCACCTGGGCTCTGGTGAATCAGGATAATGGCAGTGTAAGAAATAGGCCTCTGTGACACAGCGGGGAGCAAATGCAGTGAGGTGTTTTGCAAGTGTCTGAATTTCCAATAAATTGAATTTTCTGTTGGTCCTTCCCATTCCTACAGCAGTGGACATTTCCAGAGTCTATTCCCTCCCTTGATAAGGCCGCAATCCAGCATTTCAGAAAGAAACATTAATGTCTACTGAGCTGCTTGATGACTTTAACTGCTTGGTGTGTTTTCTGGGTTAGAGGAAGGTGTGGAGGGAAGCTACAGCTGGCACAGGGGACATGATGAAGGCAGGGCATCTAATAACAACTGTACACCCCAACTTAACAAGGAGCAAGGCAGGTTAAAATTCTTCTGGCCAAGATAGACAAGACTGGGAAAGGAGAGGAGGAAAACATGAGGAATAAAGGCTGGGGAAAGGAGAGGAGGAAAACATGAGGAATAAAGGCTGGGGAAAGGAGAGGAGGAAAACATAAGGAATAAAGGCTGGCATGAGGATATAGAAGCCCTGAGACAAGCGTGGGATGGGAGAGAGAAGCACCTCTCCTTGGACTGGGTTTCCACATCACTAACCTCAAGCATCCAGACTTGTAAACCTGCTACTGTTCTATTCTTTGTTCTTCTTCCTTCCAAGAAAGGACTTTTCAGCGACACACAAGTCACCCTTTGTGCCTGATCTTTAGTGTTTGCTCACTTTGCATTTTTAAGTTCTCCAAATGCCTCAAAGCTTATTTTCCCCCAGTAAAACTGATGACCTGATGCAGCCTCCTGCTGTAACTGAGGCCATAACCTTCTAATAACATGGAAACCACAGACTGGGATGCTCTGAATCTCTCCAGTGCCTGTCAAAGAAGTCTTATTACTCCTGCTACCTTTATAATCAGGAAGCTTTTCTGAACACTTAATGCTCATGTTCTCGACTAGAGATCCTGTCTGTGAATGGCTGTGACCCTACAGCCACCATGGTTTCGTGCTTGCTGTTGCCTGTGTATTGTCACTAGCCTGCTGGTGGCTCACACCCTCATAGGGAGCTTGGGCAGAAATGCTGTCTCTCTTCACACCACAAACTATCATAAAAGACCAGGTTGGGTGTGAATCAAAACCAAGATAAAATCCGTCCCAGTTCCTTTCAGTGAGACAGAAAGAAAATGCATGACAGCAGAGTTCCTACATATTCACCTTAGAGCACCCTGCGAAGGACACATTTTTATATCAAAAATATTTCTGAGTTTTTTAGTGCTGGATCAGCTTCACAGCTTGCCATCTGGCTTGTTCACAGACCCAACCTTGTCTGGCCAAAGCTTTCTCTTCTACTTCAAATCTCAACTTTACTTTGCCTGTTGGTAAAGCAGGAGCTCTCTGTCTTCCAGGAAAGGGCAGAGCAGAGCTGGGACTTTTGGGGAGCTGTTTGACTCAGAGAGCGGCTTTACACTCTGACCCACGTGTACCCCACAGCTACAGTTTCCTTCGCAGGCTGGAGCCCAGCTCTGTGTGCACACACCTCACACACTGCATTTTTGTCCTTCTTCACCCACTGCCTGCGGCAAAGTGATTTTCTGCGTAATATCAAGTGTTTTTTTTGCCCCTTCTCAGCCACAGAGGCCATGAGGAGCATGAACGACATGATCTGTCACAAGCAAGACCTCTTTCTGGGAAGTCCAATAGGCCGAAACAAAAATCTGCAGATTCTGCTGTGATGCAGCCTGTTGCATCTTAGCTGGCTGCTCCCCTGTGGCCACTTCTGCACTGAGACATGGAGTGACACACGTCCCACCTGGCCAGTACAGCCTTTTGAAAAGCCCAGTCTCTAGAGTCTGACTGTTGCCTGTTGGTGCCTGCAAACGGGTTAAGGTGGAGTCGATGCTATAGACCATGTCCTAGACACAGAGACGATGTCCCTCCACACAGAGGCAGCGCTTGGCAGGGATGCTGCAGTGTTCCCTGGCAGAAGTTGGACTTTTGCTCCCCTGCAATACGGACATGCTCGTGCTTGCTGAGCTGCAGTCAGGACTGTGGACCAAAGTAGAGTTCCCTGGAAGCCTCTTTTACAAGGAGCTCTGGAGACCATCTCATGTTAAACGTCCCTGCAATCAAGCAGTCCTGTTGGAAAACAGGACTGTTAAAGCAGCTTTGACACAAACAAGGCAAAACCACCGTGTCAGATCATTTTCCTACAGGCGTTCAAGAACACCAACTGTGTTCAAGAACACCAACTGTGAGGAAACTATAAACCTCAAGCAAGGCCTGCAGTCTGTCTGTCCTCCTTCAACAGCTCCGGTGAGAAAGAAGCAGCTAAATCCCAGCCAGTGGCCTCAGCTGGGTGAGTAGACGCGTTAGTAGGGCTGGCCTGGACAGCAGAGCATAGCTGGGATCGTTCAAGCAAGAGGAGAAAACATGGGTAAGTAAGAAAAAGGTTACTATGCGAGGAAGACTCCAGGACCAGGAAACGTGAGCCTCCCTACCCATGCCACAGCCTGCCAGGAGGCTCTGCCCCTTGCAGGGAGGCAGACCGCCGAATAAAGCTGCCCAGCAAAGCCCCTTCTCAGCGTAAATGTGAACTGAGTCTCGGCTTTCCTTAACAACTGAGAAGTTTTTTGGTCACTTTAGTATCTTATTGGCTCCAGACAATGAGAAACGATTTTTTTCTGCGTAATACAGCTGAGCTGCTAATAGCAGCACATGCTGAGATGCCCCATCTCTGCAGAAAGGGCTGTTCCCCAGCAGTAACATTGCGTCCTAGGCTTCAAAGAGAAAGGTCAGAAAGATGAAGGGATGGGGGAGATGATCCCTAAAGTCCAAGCGGAGGAGACAGGGTGCTGGCAGGCATCATAGCACCTCGTAACAGTTCCAGAGTCATTCTCATGGGACACAAGATGGAAAAAAAAAACTCTAATAAATAAAACACAGTGAAAAGTTGACAAGGATCATGAGATTGTTCAAGTCATCTCTCAGGACATGAAAATCCAGCCCAAGCAAAGCCAGCTGTAAAGAAAACATTTTGGCAAATCACATATAAGACAGAAATCGGAGTATTTGCTTGGCAGCAATTTGCACCTTTTAGGATAATTTTCAAATAATAGATTGTCCAAAAAAGAAGTGTTATTCACAGTTCATGTCTTGATTCAGCAAAGGACATAAGACAATGTGCAAGGTCCCATAGCAGGCTGAGCTGGGTCTCTGCCAGGACAAAATGCCCATGAGCACATGGCAGTCACCCGACGTCCACGGGGTATTATATTGGTGCATAGTTTCATAGTTTTCAAAGGCAAAAGGAACCACAGCTATCATCCAGTTTTCAGCACAAGAAACTGAATTTTAAACAAAGCTTTCAGTTTTGTTTCCTTATATTCTGGCTATACTGCAAAAGAAGTTTTCAAGCTGTGGCCTGCAAATAACTGAAGTCCTCAAAAGTTTACCGAGAAAGGCGAGTTTGCACATTCTTTACAGTAGAGCACATATGCAAAATTGATATAAGAGTTTCTATCTGCACTGGAAAATTTTTAGCTATCCATAAATGAAAACAGTTAAAAAACACTTGGAAAGACATCAAAGTTCAAGTTAAAGCCCCAAAATGGATATTTTCCTTTATAGTTGTAAAAGATAAAGTAGCTGAGGCATTGACAAGAAAGATTCTCACTCACTAAACAATCCAGAATACTTTATGCCTGTCATTAGGCCTATGAGTCGCCTGAAATGAAACTGGAGATTAGACCTATGAATGTTATTTGGGCTTAAGTACTATGTAGCCCCTAGATAAGCATGGCATGAGAAGAAAAAACAAGCATGATTTCTTGAAAGGAAGCTCATGCTCCTAATCTACTATAATTATTTGACTATGATGTTAAAAGTAAAGATAAATCCTTTGCATTTCAAAAAACTAATTTAAATTAGCCAAAGCCAGGAAAGGTATTGATTAATCCCTAAAGGATGTCAGGGACCCAGAGGAACAAGCAGCACCATGTCATATTGTATGCCAAGCAGTGGGTCACATTGGAAGGAATGGATTGAACACCTCGTACAGTTAGCGCAGTGCTGAATTCTCAATTCACGGTATCCATAAAGGGAATAGATCTGGGCATACGCACACAGCTAAATAAAGAGCAAGGCTCCCTGTGCAGCCGGAGTCCGAAGAGTAAACAAAATGTTAGGATGCCTGAAGGTTGGTGTAGAAAATACTGTGCTGCTATTGTATAACCAGAGGGAGCCCGATCTCTACAGCGCTGCCTGGCTACAGCTACCCTGCCTCAGGAAGGTACATGCTGCTACAGAAAGGGGACAAACATCTGAAAAAGCTTGGAGACCTGCGGAAACCTGCACGTGAAGACAAACTGAGTAAGTTAGGACTGTCTGCGAGGACCCTGAGTGCTCTGACAGGCCACAGCTTCCAGTTTCTTTGAGGAAAATAAGAAGTTCGAAGGAAAGCAGCAGAGAGATGCTGGGAACCAATCTAATTCATATTTTCTGTAAACACAAGGCAAGAGAGGAATCGGCAGAATCAAAGGTTGATACATTTAAAACTGATGGTATGCTTTTTATATGATTTACAGCTAATCCACAGAACTTGTTGCACAATATCATAAGGGCCAAGAAGGCTTAAAATTAGCTAATTTCAAGGGCTTCCACAATAATTTATCTTCCCAATTAAATTCCTAGTCCTAGGAATCAGTAGCAGGCCAGGAAAATGCTGCACCTTTCACCATGAGCTCCCACCAGCCTGAACAGAAAGGTCAGGCATCAATGAGCCATTTGTGCACCATCTGTTGGGACAGCTTTCGGCAGAAAGCGCAGTAAAAGCAGTGCCTGTTTAGACACTTGAAACGTGCTACTATCTGAGTTATCTAGATGAATCCTTGGAATCGTGTATCTCCACTTTGTTTATCTGCTTTCGCTATGAACACACAATGCATAAAACCCTTCAAATGACTGGAAACTCTTTCTGAAGAGCATCCAGCCTGGCTGAGTGTTTACTGTAACGTGCCCATGGCTGAGTGCTGAGGCAGCTTAGGGACACACTGTAGTTTAGGGACAGGAGAGGCCAGCTCAGGACCTGTAAAGTTGTGAAAACACTACAGTTATGATTTCTGAGAAGATATCATGGTGTACTCAGTATAAACGTTCATGGAGCATCCCTTGGTCTCTGCTGGATGCACCTGAATTCTGGAGCCCTCTCCTGACTCCGGAGAAACTTTTCAGGTATCCGTGGGGGAAAATCAGGGAGGAGAGGGTAAATGGAGTCAACCCTAAAGCAGTGTGGGGAGTGTGTGAAAGTGCAGAGGGAAGGAGGGAACTGCTGAAGCGGGATGGGAATGGAATTAATGGGATAGGAATTAGTTCACAGCAAACTGGTCATGGCTTCACTTCAATCCACGCTCCTCCAGCTGTTTGTCTGATAAAAGGTTCATTCAAATTTCATTTCTTAGCTAAAAGGGCTGATAACAGAGATCTTTATCCTCTAGTCAGCTACTACTCTGATGAACAAAATAGACAAGCACTGCCAAAGAAGAGCCTGTTCCGTGTTCTATATTTGTAGCTGTGAGAACACAAAAAGATATGCCTTTGGAATATAATTGCCTGATTTCTCAGATGTCCTTTTGGATCTTAGCCTGGCAGTCAATTTTCCTATGTCCAGATTATTCCCGATGGGCACCCTGAGTTTTTGAAGACAGGGACTCATGCTGCAAGCTCTTGCTGCACCAAAGAAACATGTCCTTGGTATATAGTTAATTACCAAAATTATTACCCTGAAAACAGGGCAAAGGATGGAACAGGCTGAGCAGCTCTTTGTATCTGGGGCAGAAGCTGAGTAATCTGGGGAGCCTTCGTAGAGCTCCCTTCTCTTTAAAACACAGATGTGGCTTCCTTTGGAGCATAGAAGAGACAACACTTAATAGTGCATAATCGAAGTCCTGCACATGGCAGCTGCCAGAGGCTCTGCAGCCTGAGGAACACGGATGAAGGCCACACGTGGGACAATGTCCTCTCCCTATCCAAAGTCCTTCTTGGGCAGATGGACATGTAGGCCTTTTTAGGAAAGGAGTCACCACATTTGAGCCCCAGCAAATAGTTTCATATGCCACAATATCATAATTCCCCCAAGAGGCAAGCAAAGCCTCTTTTCACCATCAGAACTAGCTCCAGCAGACCCAGACAAACCTCAGAGCAGGAATGTCACAAAGTTCTGGAGCTGTAGCCCAAGAGAAACCTTCTAAGTTTGTTTTTCACTTGCTCCAGCAGCTCCCAGGCCTTTCTGCCCTTATTCTTCCTCTTCCTTTCATGAGATAAACAACAAGTGGAGGAAACTGAACAAATCAAGCAGATGACCCAGATCCAGCAAGAAGGACCAGGTAACCGGCTGTGGCAACAGACACAAAAAGCTGAGGCAGCTTTCTTGAGCCCACAGCGCTGAAGAGGGGTCAGGGCAAAGGAAACTTGCAGGCTGAAAAATCCCGTAAGGGGACTAGCTAGCTGCCTGCATTGCACAGAGCTGGTTAACAGGGGGATGGTCACAAGCTGGACAGGCTGTGAGGAAACATCTCCCTCCTGCAAACAGATCTGATGTCTGCTCCTGATGACTTTTTTTTCCTCCCTGCATGTACGAGGCTCCCTGTTGGAGTGTCTGAGTGGACAACCACTTCTGCACCCACACAGAAATGAGAAGGTGGGGATCAGATGGGGTCGGGCAGAAAACCTCTGGCCATGTGGGAGCGGGTTATGAGAAGTGCCAAGCTTTGGGAATCCCATCCAAAAAGTGCAAAAGCTGTAGCTGTTCTCCTGACCATGGCCCTGTGCTGTGCTGGTGCCTAGCTCTGCTGCATGCACCCTCTGCAGTGACTGTACCTCAGCAATTCCCATCACTGTTCCATGTGCTGTAAAATTTTGCCCTTTATTTGAGACCCTTCATCATCCTGAATTGTGTTTCAGGCCTGAAGGGAACATCTAAGCCCCCAAACTTTGGTGAATTGTTGGCTCCCAAAGCACGGCCAGGGCTCCCTCACCACGAGCCAAAGTTCTGAGCTACAAACCCTGTGGCTCAGGCCCACCATGCAATTCCATCCAGGACAAGAAAACGAGGAGCAAAATGGGTGAGAAACACAAATAAGCAGCAAGATTTCAGTAGCGGAAAACAGGGAAAGAAAACATTTCCAGTGAATGTACATGGAAAATAGGGCAAAGTGAGAAAGAGATCCAAAGAAAATGTGAAAAATGGAATAGACAGAGAGTTCCCATGAAAATTATTTTGTATACAGGGCACACTTTAGACAGGCCACATAACAGAGGCTTTCCTCTAGCTAGAAAAACAACTGCAAACCAAGTACTGACTCACTCTTGAAAAAACAAAATTCACACAACTGTAAATTACAGGAGAGGAAAGTCTGTGATTTTCAGGGACAACTGCAAATGCCCAAAAAATAGCTCACTGAGTGCAGGCAAAGCCTGACCCCGCACTGGCAGATCCAGGTTTGTGAAGAGCCGGTGCCTTGCTCAGAGAGGAGGAAGAGGAGGCTTTGCAAGAGCCCAGTTAGGCAAAGCAAAGCAAGCACTGAGCAGCCGCAGGAAAACTGTGCCCCTTTCCCCTCTAGGGGTCATGGTGACCTTACAAAATGCGCCTCACGGAGCCAGGTCGTGGTGTTTTGCTCTCTAAAGCTGAGCTTTGCAAAGCTGCTGCCAGGGAGAGGTGGGAGAGCAGCTGCCAAAGGGAGGTGAACAGGCCTTGTTCGGGTTAGTGTTCAAAGAGGATCTGTCCCTCCGTGACTTCCCAGGATCTTTGGCTCAGCAAAAGCACACCAAGGAGCTCGGTGATGCCTCTGTCGGAAACCTGCTCCGCTTGCTTGGCTCCGTGCGGAGCAGCGAGCTGCAGCGTCGTGGCAAGCGCCTGCTGCGCTCTACTTGCCCCAGGTCCCGCTGCTAAGCCGGGCTGGGAGCACAGACGGTCCATCTGGTTCATCTAAACGAGGGCCCTGGAACAAAATGTCAGACACAGGGACACATTTGTAGCATGGAGACACAGGCAGGTGACACAGAAATAAGTAACTGCTGCCACAAGGCACAGTGCAAAGGACCAAGGTTGTGCAGCGACTGTCTGCAATTATGTTTTGGAAGAGCAAGACTGGTTTTCATCGTCGTACTTGTCCTGCTGGGAGCACTGGGTAAGGAGCTGCAGAAATTCCTCCTGTTTGACCTTAGCATAGTGTGAGCTCTCAAAGCCTGGGGACCTGTTGCCAGGATTTTCAGGGTCACTACTGCCCCTCTGCTACCAGCAGAGGGGAAGAGGGGAAGACAGCTATTCTTCCCGGCCTGCAGAGAGTGGCAGGAGGAAACTACTAATTTGTTTTCCCTTCAAGTTAAAAAAATAATCAAATAATCTTGCAACCATGACCAAGAGAGGATGCAACAGCACAGGGCAAATAAACAGTCATTAATGTGACTCAGAGAGAGGTTTATGCTTCATTCCTGAAAAACACAGGCTATCACTAGTGCAGCAGCACTGGCTTGGATCCAGGGAAAGGGTGACAGCTATGGGAGGAGGCCTGGACAGAGGAACAGGAATGTCCCAGTCGCTGCAGCTTGCAGGTCCTTCCAGGCCATGTAAAGCAACAGAGAGCGTGAATGAGCATTGGGTCTGGTCCTGCCGGGCAGAGGTGCCAGGCAAGAGGGTGACAGTGGGATGCAGGGTTGTATTCCTGCCTTTCCCTCCCAAATTAAGATGCAGATCCCAACTGCACATGGGATATGACATGGGAGGTTTCGGAGCATGCTCTGCATGCAGTGAAGTCCTCTTCTCTGCACCCCCACTTCTTCCAGGTGATGAGGCCTCCTTGAACAGTATTTATCTCCTTGGAGATTAAGCAATAAGTAGTGACATCTGTAGCTCTGGTCTATGTAATGCAAGCCTTATAAAATCCACCCCAAAAAGCTGTGCTGAAATTCCTTCTGAGGCTTTTTTATTTGGAGTTCTTACCTTGTTCTCATAGCTGAGGGGAGTACAGCATAGACAGGTACTCTGTGTGTGCATATATGTGTGTGTGTGTGTGTGTGTGTGTGTGTGTGTGTGTGTGTGCCTGTGCCGAAGGGTGGTCTTTTGGTTAGGTTCAAGTTTCTCTTTTATTGCCTGGGTGCAGAGGGTAAGTGAAGAGTCTCATTTTGCTGAACTATCAGAGAATCACTTGCTGCACTAGGTCATTTCTGAGCCATGGTATTCGCACAAGAGGTGCTTCTAAGCCCTGGGGATTTTACAGAAGGTTTTGGAAAGGGCGATGCTTGGATCACCTTAGAAGGCCTATAATACTTTGCCAAAGAAAGGAAAAAACATGGCCCTAACTAGTAGCATTCATCAAGCATCTCTGCATTTCTCCTAAGGCCCTGCACTCCTTAAACTCTCTCCCTAGGTCAAATACATCCCTTCTCTCTGGATTGCAGCAGTCCCTTTTTGGACACAAAACTTCTCACTTCTAGGTCTAAACCCGCAGAGTACTCTTTCCACACCCTGCTCCTTCTCACTTGCAAAGTTGTTATGTTGCAGTGATGGGTAAAGTAATCCCTGTTCATAAATTAAGTTTACAGTGTGCTTTTGAATCATACAGGATGAAAAATGCTGGAGCAATGTAAGTTATTATTTTTCCCATCAGTTCAGAGCAGGGAATGTCTCCTTTAGGAAAGTCTCCTCCAGAGTTAGGAAAACGTCACAGAAAGTGTTTATCAGTGAGTCGAGAGCTATGAATGCAACCAGCTTCCCCTAGGCAGGCTGAGATCCTTGGTGAGATTTAGCAATGAGCAGAGGACCCAAGAAGGGTTGTGCAATGCGGTAACCGAGTCCTTAGCTCACCTGTTCTTTGTGGAAGAAAGTAAAGACAGACAAAGCTGCTCTGATGGCTTTTCAAGAGTGGAGCTTTTCAGTCCCCGCAGTAGACAACCTACTTGGTGCTACAGCTCCCCTGTCCCTGCAAGACAGCGGTGACGATCCCAAGAAACCATGCATGACAAAATGACAGATGAGGAGCTAAACTCAACAGCTTTGTTGCCATAGTAGACACGTTTGTTTATGTCACACGTTCGGGAAAGTAACTGAGAATGAAATAAAAATAATATGTCGTAAATACACGGGAGCTGCTGCTGCATGCAGCCCTGGCCATCCCATTTTAGAACACCTGGGGTGGATGGCGTAGAGCAGAGCAGGGTAGGATGAACATGGAGGTGGAAAGGCAGGGTCTCTCACACACTCAGGCTGGTTTGGGCTAGTTCTGTGTCTCTTGTTGAGAATGGCCATTCAGGCAAAGCCAAAGATGCAGGTAGCCTGATAATCCTATATTAGGTGATAAACCATAATGAAAATATATCAGGATAGCAAAGGCAACCAGAGGCCACAGTACTAGTTGAGTGCCTTAGCTGAGGAATGTGATAGATTTGTTATATGTATTCCACATAACTGCAAGTTTGGGTTTGGGGAGCTTCCTTCATAGCAACTCAATGTTGCACAGCTTTGGAGTGTTCAAGCTTTCCTTCCCTCTGCAGAGCACAGGTCACTCTCACAGGCACTCCTGAGTGGTGGGAGGAGGTGGCTGAAGAAAGACTGAAATAGCCTGAGCACACAGGATGGTGCTTCTTTGTTGTTTTTGTTTTGTTTTCTTTTTATTTTCCTGGCATCAAATATGGCTCCTGGAAGCAAAAGGTGGTAAAAAAACAAGCCTGCAGAGCACAAACACAAAGAGCAGACAAGGGGACGTTTGGTTTCTAACGCTGGGAGGCCACTGTTGCTCATACACTGACTCATTGCTCCAGCTGGAAAGGGACACATGGTGGGGGCAGGCGGAGGTGCCAGATGGCCTCTCTGGACCTTTCCACTTCAAGCAAGTCTATGCAAAGACTCTGCCCCTCAGGAGGCAGCTTAGAGGATGGTATGACAGTAGCCACCGCAGTTAGTCCTCCTTAGACCCAGGGTTGCTTGTTGGCATTCTGGAGATGTCTGCACTGCACACTGGCCTCTGGAGGTGACTTGCAAAGAGGCGCTGCTTGGTTGTGCTATGGAAGGGCCGTGTCCAGGCACGGCTTGCCCTCCGGAGGAGGAATGCCTGCCTGCCGCTGCCCACCCGTGGCACAGGCTGGACGGGATGATGGGCCTGCTTTCTGCAGGCTCCTTGCGTGACGAGCTAACACCTTTGTGGGATAGCGTGTTCACAGTTTGCCAGGCGCTAAGCCATCTCCATGCCTTTATAGAGCTGGATCTTTGTGCTATGACACTCCCAGAAGGTCTTATTTAAAGCTGTCCTGTACCTCTAATAAGGCCAGGTCCATTCTTTAGGATTGTTCTTTGGAGAACCGTTCTGAGGAGCAATCCTACCATAGGGATGCATAAGTCCTTGCTCATCTGATGGAGAAGTATTCAATAAGGATTTAGGCCCTTTTATTTTATTGTTGTTTGTCAGGCCAGCATAACTACCTCATTAAAACCAACCCTGCTTTAACAAAGCATTGGCAGGAAGACTGCAGACATCAGCTTTGTCCCTGGGACAAATTAATCTGCCTTCAGGCTGTAGCTGTTTTGGAACAGCACAGCTCCTCTGCTTAGAGGTGCTCTACAAAAGGTCACATCCTTTATCAACATCCTATACAGTAGCCCTAGGCTGTTGTGGGAGGGGAAGGGAGTTCCTGCTCCACCAGCAGATGTAATTGCTAGTCCCATGCTCCCATTTCACTGTGTTCCCCTTCCCTGCAAGCTTTCAGGCTGACAGAGTTTTGGACTGGCAGCACTGCTGGATGTGAATCAGTCCATTCTGAACATCCACATAATGATAGAACTGCAGAGATTGAAGATCGTCTAGTGCATCGACCTGCCCAGGCCAAAGCAGTCCCCATCTGGTAGGTCCTGGCATGAAGAGGTACCCCCTGCACCAAGCAGGGCTCCTGTCCCATACCGTCCAAATGCAGCATCGTTCCTTTTCATTTGACTCTGCCATGTTCCAATCTGTCACACATGGATGGTCTACTGAAACCGCAAAGAAGTCAAGAATCCTTCCACTATTTTGCCAATTGATAGACACCAGAGACCATCAGCTGACAGACTCAGAGCCTGATTTCTGCTTAGGCTCCTTGTTCTATCCAGGTCATACGACTCTTTAAAATGAACATTTCCATGTCCAGAAGCCCAGAAATAGCTAGTTGCATGATAAGATGCTAGAAACTTTTTCCTTAGCTGCTTGATAAAAGTATTTATGATGTGGTTGCTCATGATACACCTTTATTAAGACTGCTGGGATCAGAAATCTGTGCTGTGTCTACGCTCAGAGAGCAAAAGTGGGAAGAAGTACAGACTGTGACATCTTCCACCACCAGTCTGCATGACGGATCCTACCCGCCACCTTATTCTCTCCTTAGGTGTTGAGGTACCCCATTAATGCATTCTCTGAAAGATGCTACTGCAAAGGCAGGTGAGCTGTGCAGCTCTGTGTGTATGAGATCTGGTACAGACAGTAGTAGATAGTGCTATCCTCTATGTGTTTGTGTGCATGTATGTTGATGTGAACAAGCTCTGGTAGAACGAATCATTCTCCTTCTCTCCTGTATAAAATATTGATGGAAAAAAGTAGACGTTATCTTGCTAAAGTTCAGTATTGAAAACACTGCTTTTCATTCTAAAGATTGAAAGGTGTTATCCAAAAAGCTATTTTTCCTCCATCTTTCTCCAAAGTTTTCTAGTAAATAAAAATGCAGCTTTGCCTTTGGAAATTGACAACTAATTTAGCCCAAAACACATTTTTTTTTCCAGTGGAAAAATATTAAAATGTCTGTATGAAATTCTTTTGTGATAACCAACTGTTGATCTGATAAACAGCTGGACTCGAAAGGAACTACAGGCCGTGACATGATGGTTGCAATAACCTGTTGCTGTACCCAGAGCTGCTTGCTTTTGTTGTGGTTTCTGTAAGCTCCTCTTAAGAGCTGGGCTAAATTTCACTCTCTTCCTCACAAGGACTTTGATTTGTTTCTCTGTTCTGCAATGCATCTACTTTGCAATGCCGTTACCTTTGCTTTGATCTGCCTTTCTGGAGTTTAATTGCCCATAAAATAATTAATGTGAACTTCTCTCCCCATTGCACAATAAGATGGCTTGTAGGACCAGTCCAAGCTCTCGTGCTGCCCTTCATTCCTGTCCCATCCTTATGCTACACCTGACTGCTCTAGTGCTGCAGCTTGGGCTTCCTGGCATTGGTCTCCTTCCCAAAGGAGACCCTTTCCCTCATCACTCTCATGGCAGAAATGGCTGTAAAACTGCAGTTTCAGAAAGATCTGAGGTGAAATTTCCTTTCTCTGGTAGCCAATACTGAATTTGAGAATGGAAAAAATAATCCTTCTCACCCAAATAGGGTGAGAAATGTGTGGGCTAATTGCATAGTCTGCTGTGGATCACCGTAAGGTAGGTCACCACCCCTGGCTGGAGAATTCTCTTTTTTTGTGTAAACTACCAAAAACCTTTGTGACTATCATATGCAAGACAGTTGGGGAGCGGGATGTTCCCTGCTCACAGCCTTTGGGGTGATTTGAACTTAATCCTGGAGTGGGATGATGGAGAGGATCAATTTTTTTAAAAGGTAGGAAACAACACATCCACCTCAAGATCCTCCCAGAGCGTACAAGGGAAGTATTTTTTTTTATAGTTTGATTTATTTCTTCTTGTCTTTAACCTTGTCTGTGCTCAGAGAGGATCTGGAAGGTGTCCCTGTGCTCCTTATTACAGCATGCACTACATCGCCATTAACTACAAGGAAGGATTATGCTGGGAACTTCAGCTGGCATGGCACAAAAACAGTTTGTTGCCAGTGAGGCTGGCTGAGGGGAAGACCTGAATGGGAAAACAATATCCATAGAAATGAAAAGTCCACACAGCTGAAACCTGTCCAGCCCAGAGGGAGAAACACTGAGAGCCTGGCTTGGATATGAAGAGCTTGAGAGCTTTAGGTCACTGTCAGCAAACTCTGATCATAGAATCACAGAATGCTTAAGG